>DWON01011290.1:0-10273 GCA_018251015.1 Phocides pigmalion okeechobee
GATTGGATATGGTTGTCTATGGGCTGTAGTGACCACTTAACATCAGGTGGCCTGCATGCCCGTTTCTTACTCTTTCATAATAAAAAAAAAACACATTATAAAGTAAATTTTTAGCATGAACGATACCTTTGTGCCGCCGTATTGCCTAGAAACATTGTCATGTAGCTGAAAGTCGTTCAGGTATAACACATTATTTGGGCATTAGATTCTTTGAGAAACCGTTACATATCTGATTTATCGCTCGCAGATTCGTCTATCTGGTATCGTTACATAACGGTATTATATATACACACATACATATAAGGGTTGTACATAAGGCTTTGAACATAAGGGTAGGGAGTAGGGTAAGGCTGAGTGGGAAATTATTCGTCGAAATGTATTGGAATGAGAAATCGGAAGTTGTCTGTCTATCGAGATCTTTCATGTTCAAGTGGTTCGTATTTGTCAACTTGAGATAAATCTACGTTTTATTTCTTTGTGCAAAAGACATTATAACATTCATAATCAATAACTGATTTAGATTTCTTATTACAATTACAATATAGAGATTAAAAAGTCATCGTTGCCCATAATTAACTAATTTTATTAAAAAAAAGATGCATATTGAATTTTGAATATAGGTATTAAATAAAAAATGTATTTTAATATCTCCGTGTTTATTTGTAAACTGTTAAATGAAGACAGTTTAAGATGCGGTCACCGTCACTTACCGACCGTCTCAATCCTCAGGAGTAGCGACGCAACGAGCGAGCCCAAATAGGACTTCAGTCCTGTTTAAGGTTGTATATCATATCCTACCCTCTACACTACAAGTAGGATGCCTTTGGATGTCACGGAGGCTACATGCTATTTTTGCTACATAATAAATAAGTAAATAAAATAAAATGAATTAAAAAATTGGTCCCAAAACTTCTTTACGTGACAAAAAATCATATGAGTACCTAAATAGGATATTTTGTTTCGTTCATTTCATGCTGTTTCACAGTAGGTTGTCGTATTTTACGAAATCTTGACATAGACTTCATAAAAATACTGTTCTTGACGTAATATAATATAGATGATTAAAAATATATAAACTCATTGTATAAACAGACATTAGGTGATGTTTAAGTCTGTTGTTTGTAGTCTGTCCGCGTCGAAAACGGTGGCCACTTTGGTCAATACAGTTATACATATACATTACTGATATGTTTAACAGATGGCGTTACTCGCATACATGTATGATATACACTATGCACCCGATATAACATATTTCCACTTAATAATATTTGGTACTTCATTCCTATAAAAATGTAAAAATGGGTTAACATTTGGTTATAGGCAAAAATACGACGTGGCAATATCCTTTGGCGATCTTAGGAATCCATTAGATTTATATAAACAACTGTCGTTAATTGGGATAGAGTTTTTGGGAATTTTATTTGGGAATAATTTCTTTCCGCCGAAAGGTTGGGCGTGGGCGGCCCCACTCGTCAAAACGTCGAGAAGCTGCTAACTGAAACAAAATAGCCAAATGAAAGGTAAGCGAGCACCCAAACAGAATCACGCAGCATTCAATTTTAATGGAATCCCGGCCACGCAGACATCAAATCTATTAAAAGGAAAACAGCCCATAGCACACCTGCGTATCGGCTTTTCAAAGCCTTACACAACACAGACGTATTCACGCATACAAGAACAATACGCGGCCGAGGTGGTAAGGTGTCGGTGAAATCAGTAGAAAAGTTGGGTAGCACACATTGAAGCAATTTGGAGCCCGGTGGTGTTTTGTGGGTGTAGACGGGGGTGAACGGCCTCCCCGTCGACCTTCAGACGAAGGGCGGTGGGCGGGCGTCTCGGAAGCCTTTCGCATATAATCGCGTCTAACGGTCGGGTTATGTGGGAACGTTTAAAGTGTCGAGGGATCCGCGCCAGCCGTGCGTTACGTGTGGCCGATCCTATGTTGGGCCAGGATCGAATTGGCTTACTGCGGAATTTAACTGTCGAGAACAGTCCTCGAGATACCGTAACAATTAATAATTGAGGAAAAACTCAATAAAGTTTGCTTTTGACGGCACCACGCCTATATTCATCTGATTAATAAAAGCAATGTAGTTATTGTTTTTTATGTCATAGGAAGAGACATACACAAACATACAATATTAAACATAACTGAATTCCTATCTGAGCTCGTACGCTGCTGCTCGCTAAGGCTGTCGCCTCTCTAAGTATAACAGGCAACCACAGTTCTCCCACCGAAACACACCGCTTTACTGCGGATTATGAGCTTGCAGTGGTATCTCCCGACTTACTAAAGTTACTTGTAACTGTTAATATATGTCTTGTTTTTAAAAAGTAAAAAAAAATATTTTATTGTTCATGTATCTTGAAGAATTTTACATGGATTGAGATCTCTCCTGTTAAGTTTAATAAAACATTACTGATTTTCCCGTTGTGGTGAAGCAATAACCACTTTTATAAAGCGTTTCATGAACTTCAGGAAGAACAACGCATTTGTGTTATTTCAAGTGGGACTGTTCTGTTCTATGTAATTGTTTTGTTCTATGTATATTCCTTTGTTCTATGGTTATAAAAATTCATGGAAAACACTGGCTATTTACCATCTGGTAGAGCAGGGTTGCACGCTCGTTTGCTGGTTTCTTTATATACAAAACAAACTAGCTTTCGTTATTAATATTAAATGCGACGGAGCCTTCGCGGTCGCTTTGTGACGCGACGTCTACTGCCATGCTTTGAAGACGAAAATAAAATTATGGAAGGTGTAACATATCAACTTGTATTTTTAGATACACTTGAATTATATATGTATGTATGTCGCGTTTTGGTCATGAGTACGGGTCTTTTTATAACCTAGCCTAACGAAAAGGTGTTTCAAGGTGGGAGTACTGTAATTCGACCGGGGCGGTACCACCGCCGACCTCATAATCCGCCGTAAAGCACTACTTGTGTTTCGGTTGGAGAGGTGCGGTTGCCTACTACACTTTGAAGCGAGGCTATTTTAGTTCTCAGGAGCAGCAACACATCTATGTTCGAGCTCAGATAGATTTTCAGTCATATTTGTGATTGTACATGGATGTCTACGGGCAATGACTACTTACCATCAGGTGGTTTGCATGCTCGTTTGCTACTCTTCTCACATAAAAAAGACAGTGGGCCACCCGATGAAAAACAGTCACCGTCGCCTATTTACATTTGCAACACTAGAGGAGTCGATAGCACCGCCGGATGCTTTAGAGCCATGATACTAATGACTCATCTGAAGTTGCAGTTGAAAGCAAGCCCCAACTAGGTATTTCAGAGTCTAGGAGTGTGGATACCGGCAGCAAGGAGCCTTGCTTCAACTGTCGCAGCGTACGCTTGCCTCCCAGGAGCAGTATCGCGATCCATTTAAATTAATCATCGATTTGTTTGAACTAACAAATCTTACTCAATAGAGAATGTAATATCAAAACCGAACTTGTGGCTTGTTATTTCCTTCCCTATCATCATCATCCTTATTATAAATACACTGGTCCACAGTGGCCACATTGGTCCACTGCTGGACATAGGCCTCTAAAGTGGCTCGCCACTGAGCTCGATTTTCAGCTTTCTTTTTCAGCCTTTCCCAGCCACTTTTCGTATATCGTCACTCCACCTGGTAGGAGGGCCCCCTACACTTGCTAACCGAGACGTGGTCTCCACTCCAGAACACGTCTACTCCAACGTCCAAAATCTGTATATACCCTCGAAATCATGTCTTAAAATAATCCTTATCCCTGTGTCGGTATATATATTTACGAGGTATTTAAAACAGAAAATTGTTAGCAAAACCTCTAGGGAACTATCTATATATCAATTAATTATTGTTATTATTATTATTAATGACTATAAATATAAATTAATAAATAGACATATAGATGTAAATCTACATATAATTATGTAGATTATATAAATGTGGATAGAGTTATTTATTTATATAGAATGGATAAAGCAAAAGCTATGTGTACATTATTATGTATCGCATGAACGGAATAAAATATCTTCAACCAACGATGAATGCCCCAGTATTGAAGTGGAGCTGTCTGGAATACATATATGTATGTTATCGGCAATGTGTTCAATACAGGAATTGTATACAATGGCTAGACGTCTTTTTCATTGACATCGTAGTCATCATTAGCTCAATTTCTACCATTTTCAGCCGTCGACCACATAGGAGCTGAAAAAGTATCGGCTGATCAGGATATCTCCGGACATAAAGGATTTAGTACAATTCAGTTTCAATCGCTGCGTTCGTGAGAAGATTTGGTTAGTTACTCTTCCACAGCTAGGCATAGGCCTCTTAGAATACTACGCTGCTCTCTCGTTAAATAGGACCATGTTGGCCAAGTGAGGAATGGATGATATGCATCTCTGAGTTTAGGGAGGAGTCCAGGCATGCAGGTTTGCTCATAATGTGTTCCGTTAACCTTGAAACATAACTGATTTCTGATAATTGATTTCTAATATGGGGCTCATTTTTTTACTACTTCTTCATCTTCAAGTTAAAGAGACCTTGGAATCCTCACATGAGAAGCCAGAATTTTATCCTTGTGCTTTTTGAAAAATTAAAAAAAATAATTTACAGCTATATATAAAATACCGATTAATTGAATATAAATAATACTCAAAAAAATAACTATAGCTGGTTAATTTTAGTTAATTTTTCTACCTAGACCTAGGGGAATACTTATTAATGAAATCAGATTTTTGTAACTTCATGTTGTTTATGTTTAGCCGTGACCACTAACATTCTCAACTGATCCGAAATATCACACCACGTAGCAAAAAAGATTAACAATACCGTTTAAGTTTAAAAATAAATTGCCTGGTATTGTACACTATTGCTAGGCACTGTATATAATACTCGCATTGTATACATTGTCGGCGATATACAAATATACAAACGTGATTCTTGAGTTTGACATTCTTGGAACTATAAGTTTTCAAACCTTTAGCGAGAAGCCTGAAATGTGTGGGCGTCGCTAGCTTTACGTACTTTTCCTTTGAGCTTCTAACGTACTGGATAAGGCGACCTTTGAAGGTTCTATTTAATTCTGCAACCCACACTGAAAACTTTACATGTTACAGATTTTTCAATAACATTTTATAGTGTTTCTTTATTTTAAAGTAAGATATTTATTGACGAGTTTCCGAGAGAAAAACACAATATTTAGTTTCTTTTTTATTATTATGAAAGGGTAAGAAACGGGCATGCAAGCCACCTGATGTTAAGCGGTCACTGCAGCCCATGGACTAGCACGTCCAATCTCTCTATCTCTACCTATCTGCAACTGGTTCGAAATATCAGCAATTAAAAATTAAAAATCATTAATCGTGAGTACCCGGTATATAACATACGTAATGTATAAATTAACTAATTATCAATTAAATATAATGAAAGAATTCATGACCGTGGGCTCGTTTACTGTTTGTTTCAAAAAAATATCAGATAGGATATTTCATAAGCCACCCGTGTGATGTTTTATAAATGTTAATCGCAAATAATCCTTGAAACCCTTCTACAATGCGTTGTTTGAGCTTTTATTCGAGTGAACATGTTTGAACAGCGTCTGAGCTGCGGGCCGCCTCCGGGCCTCCTGCGGACCGCCTAAGGGCCGCTAGAGATACCCTGTTTTTTCGCTACTGTTTACACGGCTCTATTAATTTTAGACCTAAATTGGATTATTACGAGATTTTAGTAGCCAGAGGTTGTACCAATTTAACATTGCTATTATCTTACTGGAATGGACATTAACGATAACGAAAAGCCTCATTAATAAATCTATATCCAAGGCTGGCCACTCGGGATGAGGAAGGTTGGGCCATAGTCCATACTGGTCAACTATGGATTGGTAAAATTTACATACCTCTGAAAACTTTGTGACGAACTCTCAGACATGTATTTTTCCGAACTATATTTTGTTTGACGATAAAAGCAAATGATAATTAATTTCAAGTACATATATATTTTCGAAAACTCTGATGTATGCCAGGGATTTGATCTCCGGACAACCCAAGTGAAAGGCTTTTCTAATCATTGTGTTATGACGGATATTCTACTATTTAGAAGATGGTAGAACAAGACTTCGATACGGGTGAGGTATCATCGCTGTCCTAATAATACGCTGTAAAGCAATTCTCGTGTTATGGTTGGGGACGTGCGGTTGTCGGCTACACTTACAAGCGACGAACATCTCTGTTTTGAAGTGTAGCAACGCTTCTATGCACAATTTCAGGCAGAAATTTACGCTTGTTTGCGGTTGGACGTAGATATCCATGAGCTGAAAAGACCAACATAAAAAAAGAGTGTTATGAATGGTATAGAGGGGGCAGTTATGGATTCATTTCCCACCTAGGAAAATAACTGTTTTATTAGGTCAAGGGTTTTATCTGTATCGCAGTGTAAAATTATTATTTAAGGTATAACAATGTGTATCGGTTATCTGTCTTGTGATAATTCTGCCTAGTTTGGAATTCGACGGCAGTGTGAGAGTTGTTCTAAGGTATTTATTATTGTTATTTTATAAACAGTTATTTAATACATAGTTAATGTTAACTAGTCTCGGCTTGTGGCTTTACTCGAATAAACTTAGTTTTACTTCTTCTTTTTGAAAACTTGTATCATTTAGACGTAGGTTTCCAAGGTAAGGCTTAATATTAACAATATTTCACTGAGCTAGTAGTGGTGGTATTGCTTAACTTTAATTTGATAACTATATAAACATGGTTGCTACAGGATTCCTGGTAAACCTAGAAAAAAGCTTTCAGCAAAAAGTTGCCAGAAATCAGTTTGTTATTTTAACAATTTTGTGTTTCTACGCCTCGTTTCGAGTTAATTATTCTGACCCAGTCTGGTATTATTGTTTCATTACAGTTTTTTCTAGAATTATCCGAAGAATGAGCGACGCTAGATTAGATTACCGAAACCCCCGGCGTGCCACATTTCTTTACTACAAAAACGAAAACCAATTATAGGAAGGTATACAAAACAAGCTTAGGATCTCTTCGATTGCCTCATTTCGTCAATATTCTAGCTTAGATATTACGTATAAGCATTCATATGTATAGGGTAACCATTAAGTACTAGGGTCCCTGATTATGGTCTAGGCCTAGCGTAGCATTAGTACAATTGTCATCCTTATAGATACAATATCGGAAAAGGGTACAACTTTGGGGGAGATACCACTATCACCTTCATAATCCTTTCTAATACAATTCAAGGACATATTTTTATCATATACTCAAAGTACCGACGTGAGGGTCTCAAATTAGGACTGTCTTTTTCCTAAAATTAATGCAGAAATAGCGATCGGCATACAACTGACACGATATAGATATGCCTTCATATAGAAAAAGACATAAGGAACTAACTAATAATATAACTAAGTAATACACAAAGAATTCTATCTGAAGATGCGATGACGCTATCATAAGCGCAAAACCTTCTAACACTTCAAAAAGATTAGTATTGTAATCTGGTTGTCCTGTAAAGGTTTTATTACGTATCAATTCACATTAGGACCAAGATGGCTGGGGCAATGACGAATCACAACAAATTTTATATGACTACTGATTACTAGATATTCGATTGTAACGTAATCGTAACAATATTAAAAAAAGGTTTTTTTACGTTATGTAAAGTAGTCATTCCCAGGATGAAGTTGACCTGCATTTCAAAAGGTGGTAGAGCCGTTAGAGCTCGCCGGGGCGCCACCACCGCCACCCTCATAATTTGCCGTTAAAGCAACGTGTTCTTCATCTATTGTGTTTCGGTTGAGGAGGTGTGGTTGCCGGATACACATTATAGGAGGCGATCATCTTAGTCATCAAGAGTAGGAACGCATCGGCGTCCATTCTCAAATAGATTTTTTGTTCTATTTGAGATTGGACGTGGTTGTCCATGGGCTGCAGTGACCATTTAACATCAGGTGGCCCGCATGCCCGTTTCTTACTCTTTCATAATAAAAAAAATCAGTAGACGACTTTGGTTGTCCGCTCACTTACAAATGAGGAGATGACCTTAGTTCTTAATAGTAATGTTAGTTACCGATGTCCATAGGCGACGGTAACCACCTAGGTAACATCAAGTGGACTGCATGTTCGCTTGTTACTTTAATTTCAAAAAAAGAAATGTCTTATTATAAATAATGATGTAGGTGGTAACAATATAATTATTACAAAAGGTTATTCTTTGAAAAGTCATTTGACATCTTACAAATACTGCCTTAAGGCTACATTTTATTCACTCGAAATCCATCGGTGAATTTTCAAACGATTTCTGTATTGGATTTGAAGTTCCAAGAATTAGGTATCTTTTGTCCTATTTGAGCGGCTCACATGGCTGTACTAGCTATGTACGTACATAATGTACATACGCACGCACATTTACATAAATTATTATTCCCGACTAATTCGTCCTGACCGTCAAGGACAAACCTAGCGATTGCTGGGAGACCTGGAAGGACCTAACAATATTATCGATTGAATTTCGACTTTATCTCCGAGCGATAGATAGGAATTTCAAAGGGTAAAATTTCTAACATAGAACGTTTCGTTATCAGAGCGAGCTAGCTTTGAAAGCGAAATTTATACCTGACGTTGGGCTCAAACGAAACTGTGAGTTATGTCAATGGGGTAAATTCGAAATTCGTGTAACAGGACGGCACGCGATGGGCGAGCGAGACATGTTTATGGAATGGAGCAGGACGGCGGCACCCTGCTGGTCCGTGACCTATCCTACTGACGAATGTCGAGTCCCCGGAATACCGCATTTTAACAAGTCGTCTAGACGTCTGCGTCGGTGTGCGCGGGGGTGGTGGTGTGGGTGCATCAACGGATAGCGTGCGCGTGTGTGCGTTCGTCCGTGAATAGAATCAGTGTTTCGACAAGGATGCGTCGGTGTGCGTCGAGTTAAATAATTATTCTCATGGCGTTCGGAAAAGTTTTTACTTTTTAGTCAAAGATGAGAGGTTGTTTGGGAGCAACATTTGACAGGTTAGCGCTAGACAGTACGGCCTTACTCCTGGCTGGATCTCGACTGTTTGCCGCACTGACGGGGAATTAATTAACTGGTAATTTGGACGCGTACAAAGGGGCTGTCGACGTATAGGTAACGGGGATTATTAAAATTTTCGTCCGAAAAGTATTGACGGCGAGCGAAAACTTTTACGCTCAACTTTATTGGGTAAACAACTTCGTTCTTGTATTGAATACGTACTTCTTTGCCAAAATACCCAGTTTTTTGTACTCTCTGAATATTTATAGTCTGAATATAAAAAGTTGGAATAAACTTATTTCGATTACTCGGCCATAAAACGTTTACAACTACTAATAACACTGTAATTTACTGTCGATAAATGTATCGATTACAATATTTGTGAAGCATATTACACGGGTGATGTTTTATCGCGTAACATTAGCGTAACGATATCGAGTGTTACGCTAATACGTCATTAAGTGTCCGTTGATGGCAGTTTCAAAAACTACGTTATACCTTCTGTTCATAAAAAAAGTTTTTATAGCTTTTTATTACGTACCTTCATAAACACTAGCTTTTCTCCGCGGCACGTCTTACTCATAATTAGATGTTACAATACATTACAATAAAATAAGCTAAATTTTGTATTTACATTATGTATTTTTAAAGCAAATCTATAAATTGAATAAAAATATATTACAAAATTTTAAATACTTTACATAACAAACAATAATTAAAATACAATAAGCAGCTCTATTTTTACCGTGTACGTATGTTTCAAGCAAATCTATAAATTGAATAAAAAAACCTTTCAAAATTTGATATACTTCACATAAACAATATACACATAAATACCTTACTCCTAGTAATAAGACTTTTTTGACTCACTGTAAACGCGGCTCTATCAAAAGCTTTTTTAACGTAGCTTAATTAAGACAACCTAATTAAGTTACGTTAGACTTACAAAAATGGATGCTTTAAAGATTTTCGAAGAGAAATTATCTTTACATAATATATGCAACATCAACTACATCTATTTAAATAACTATTGCGTTTTTCATTTTCCTATATATTCCTATAATAATCCTATGATTAATAGCTTCCTGGTCACGGCTACACTGCCGTAGCGATTAATCCATATCAGCACTGTGTTTATTTGAGTCTTTAGAAAAGGTGATAGAGCCGTTAGAGCTCGTCCGGAGCGACACCAGCGCCACCATCATAACCCGTCGTGAAGCAGCATGTTCTTCATGTATTGTGTTTCGGTTGGGGAGG
>DWON01011291.1:0-10272 GCA_018251015.1 Phocides pigmalion okeechobee
GGCGGGCGGCGCAGGGCGGGCGGCGCAGGGCGGGCGGCGCCACGGTCGTCAATAGTGACATGTGCTCATTTCTATCCCTATACGTTATTGTGATAAACTTTCTTACTGTGTATGTACTATGAATACAAAACATTAATGATATGTACCTTTATTGTGTAAACTTATATTGAATAAAAAAAACAATGAGTTATGTAGTTAAGTTTAGGCGCTAATGTATGTACCAATATATAAAATAATCATTATGCGATCCATTAAAGATCGCGTGATTAAATTTCAGAGCGTCTGATAGAAGTACTATGCTTTCGTAAGCACCTAGAGTTATTTACTTAAGCAATAATGTAAGAGCTAGGTATTCTAAATGTTAAGTTACTCGTGATTATCTAAAATTTGTACATAAATTATTTTTATTTTTTTACCGCCACAAATGTCGTATATGCGTACTACTAAATAATATGAATTTTTTAGATATTCATGTCTTTTAGATATGTAGAAGGAAAATGTCAAGGCCTACTGTTTTTTATATTCTCATCATATTGAAAAATTACAATGGTAAAATAGAATATAGTTTCCTTATATAAAAAAAAGATATGTAAATATGGAAGTCCACATACATGTGTTTTGTAGCCTAAATTGGAAAAAACTAGCGAAGCAATTTAGATTAACAGGTTTTAAACAAGACCTTCAGTTTTATTTATAACAAGTTTTTATATTGGAAAAGCAGCAAGTGTGCGCGCGGGCCCCGTGTTTAATGGTCTCTGTGTCCCTTGGACATGTTCCCCCAAACTCAAACAGGACTAATCCGGAGGTTGCAGTCCGGCCGGGTAGTGCCCTGTCTAATGTCGTGCATACATGCTTGCTACTCCTGAGGACCGAGATGGTCTCCAATCGAAACCGATTAGGGCTGTGGGGGTAACTACCTTCCCGGTTAAACTATTAAAAAACTTCTACTTGTAAACGTTTGTTCACACAAGAACGTGCATTTCATTAAAGTGATATAATCTATAATGGTATTATAACATTTCCTCTTAAGAGGAGTTCTCACGTGAATCCGTGTTTACACACGCGATCATGTGTGGGATTTGTACAATGCGTCGTAACTTCAAAATTCCTATGTTCATTTGTTCAAACAAAATAGTTCCAATTTTCTGTCAATTACATGACTGTTTACATAGCAATAGGTTATTTTAAAGATCATTTGTAAAATAGTCCATATTTTAGAATATTTTAGTTTCAATTTGTTAAAATGTCGTTCGTATAATTGTGACGTTCAGTAGTACTACAATAGCAGTCGGAACAATGCGCGTGAAGTTACGTAACAAGTATTGTAGTGATATAAATAATTGTCCGGTTTATAAATAGACATCTATTTATGTAGTGGTGGGTGGCGCGGCGCGCGGCGCGGCGCGGGCGACGGCCGCGAGGCGTGCAGTAATTAGGTCCTGCGTATGTGTGTATAGTGGGTGTATTCGTGGGTATGTGTGCGCCATTGTTGCCAATTTTATTACTCGGAGGCTAATGTTTATGTTAAATATTAAACTTCGACGGTAGGATAATGTAAGCCACGTATTAATTTTCTTACAAAATTAACCTGTGAAATTGTTTAATGTAATAAAAACGTTCATTTATTATATTCATCATTAATATGGATTTTAGATCTTATTCATATTTTTTTTATTCTATTGATTTCGCACCAACTTACATCGAGATTAAATGGTATAAGTAATTACATCTGAAAATGTCTTATACTTCCCGTTACATAGTACTTATTTTGTTTTATATTACCCGTGCCAAATGACACTGTTTTTGACTGCAAGTGTTTAAAAGAAGTTTTTATTAAACGAGGCATTTTATCCCAGTCGTCAGGGATAGCAATTAGCAACGTGGCTGTGGCTGGCTGCAGGTACGATTCTGTTTCTGTTTCAGTTGATTCCGCTCTTAACCGTGAATGATCACTTATCATAAAGTGAACTGTATGTTCGTTGGCGCCGTCTGTGCTATAAAAATGTGTTGGGTAAAACAGAGTCCAGTATCGTGTTTAATATATAAGTTATAATACGCTGGCTTTTCATCATTACGTATCACCTTCATCTGCAGAAATATAAATTTGTATTTTGATAGTTACATATAGAATTTTCTGATATGCAACTTTACCAGCAATCTTGGATGTATATGAAACGAAATTGAAGGAGGTTGACGCACGTGCAAAGATAGGTATCTGCTTAAAGTAAATAATGGTAAGCCTCTTGCGACTAGTAGGTTCTGTTTACATTCGTGCGTCAAAGTTAATATTACTATGGCGAAATAAATTTGTAAAATTTAATGCAAAAGAGGATTTAAACGACAACCAAATAGCTAAGGAAAATCCAATGGATACTACCATCTCATATAACCACAATTTCATGTTTGCTATAAAATAGGTCATTGACTTTATTGGAAAAAAAATGTGTGGGTGCCATTTGAAAATTACTGTAAGTTACTTAACGATTTTTCTTTTATAGTACAGAATTAGCAAATGAGCATGTATTCTATTTTATTGTTGTCATCATCATTGTGGACGGCTCAGCCTGTTTGGGCGGGAGGTTTACGGGCCCAGAGGAGATCTTTATTGCCCTGGCTTGACTTTGAGATTACGCCTTGGCTTAAATTTGACCCTTACACACTGTTGAGTGGGCAGAGGTGGGGCTCTTTATGGTGCCTCCCGCGTGCTTAACTCCCGTTGTGTCTACATTCCGCCTAATCGCAAGTAGCTCAACCCGTAGTTGGCATGCGATTTCCCTGGGCCGGCTTCACATTGCGGCAGGCGAGCAAGCTGTGATTGTGGGCCAGCGTTGAGGAGGAGCTTTCGGAGGTTTAGTGGGTCGATGATAATATGTACTTTCGCCGGTCCTGCCCGCGGGCGCTTCACCTCTCTGATCAACACTTGGACCTCGGCGCTCCTATATTAGATCGTGTCAGCGTTGCGGAAGGCGCACTGAACGACACAATTCATTCAAATATTGTTTTTTTAGCGTCTGTGTATCATCTACGAATACATAGACGTAATGTCCGCTCTCAGTATTGAAGCGCTGACGTAAAAACAACACTTTTGTTTGCCCGTAGTCGATGCAAATGTCCGCATAACACAGGTGTGTACGAGCCGCAAGCGCGTTGCGCCGCACATTACACGGTATTGTTGTAAATCACAGGGAAAGTGACAACACAAGAATGATTTTACGACGGCTTAAGAGGGCGGCGATGATACCACCCCCATCGATCCGATTCTATCACCTCGTCAGCCTGTTTTCCGTAATATTGTGGGCAAATATAAAACTTAAGTACGTGTAACTTCGAAATCCCATCTGCAACAATTCATGCATTTTTCATGACGAGATGTTGAGATGGAAACAGTGTGATGGAACAGGATGAAGTGTGTATTATCTCATGACGTATGTTGCACCACGTGCTGGTACGCACACCGCTGTATGGCCAGTGACGCTCACAAAAAGCCTGACATGTGTTCCCCAAGTGTAAAAATATATTATTTGGGCGCAGTAAACTAATTTAAAATGTTATACGTATTCGATAAGTTCGTCGGCCTATTAACAAGTTATTTAAAAAACCATCCATTCACCCATATTTTATTACATCACAATAATGACATCACGAAACAAGTTTTCCCTTTTTAAGTAATATATAAATGGCGTGATAACAAAAAATACCACTAAAGTTAACATATAAACATATGATCATACACAATCCCGACAATAATATGTTTTGGGTTTAGATGACGTCTGCTATTAATTAATGGATTATACGCGTTGAATAAATCGAGAATGAGTTCTAAATATAGAGTGTGGGAAAACATATAATAAGTTTTACAAATGGTCGCCGCGCGCGCCTCTGACGTTGCCGTTACGTTACAAAAGCCCGCTCTACATACATGGGTCGGCCGTCACACGTCGCGTACCGTTGGTAGTAACCTGTTTATAAACACGCTTGTTGTGGGTGCGATGATACAAACCTGTCACAACGTGCATATGTTATTACAAACAGGTCGCATCCTAAAAAGCTGGTTATTTCGAATTGTGATTCGAGGATTCTCTTAGAGTAAATGTCAAACAGTATGTAACGTATTATTCAAATGAATTTTACATAGTTGATAATGTTTTTCTATTTGTATTATTACATTTTTTCAGAATCACTGCGTAATTCAAAAATTAACCTATATCATGTTTATATGCACAGAGATAAAGGTGGTCAATTTCTGCAGTAAATATTCCACTTAGTACAGGTGTTTCTAAAAAAAATATTAAACTTGTATACTATAAAACCAACTCTTAATTAATATTTTTTATGATATCACAACGTCGTTATGAATGGGCTTACAAGAAACGTTTACCTGTAGGATTTAATTTATATATAATAGTTTTAATAGTTGTCAAGTGCAATGGCTGTGACATTAATGTGGCACGCTTAATTGCTACTCTCAATATTGTTCTATAATGTATGTATGTGGAATAGTTAAAATATTTAATCAGAATTTGTTTTATCTTAAATATTTTACCGTTACAAATGAATAGCTTATTATTACTAAATCGTACATAGTCATTGATCCTTCAGACACTCGTCTGAAGTTAGATGCACGATACACTAGCGCACGCTTAATTTGCGTATAATCGATCATACAAAGATTGGTTCCGCACACCCTCGGCCGCCCGCCCTCCGCTGCTCTCGAACCCTTGGATACTAAACAGAATCTAATCTGAATTGTGATGTCACGAAAGTGATGCCATACTGACTATTTTGTTTTGGGAGAAGTCTCTTTTTTAGATCTAATAAATAAGTGTCATAGGCCCTTTTTCATTCGAATTCGAATTAAAAAATATTTAAATTAGACATAATTTATGTAAAATCATTCTCGTTGCACGGTCACTACTATAATTATAAAAGTGGCATAAAAACGATAATATTACATTAATATGCTATGTTATATGTTATTACTAATATTAATTGCGTGGCGAGCTGCGCACGCGCCGCTGCCCGAGGTCGCTGGCACGCACCTAGCGGCCTTCGGAGGCGCGAATACCGGTTACTTTGTAGCAACAGTGTGGGAGTTCACCGTCTAGCCTTTACAGTTTGAAGCCTTCTCGTGTAAGACAAAAAAGTGATGTTGATATTTATATCATATTATCAAGTTTCTATTTACTTGTTAAAGAATTGTTAAACTCAAATACATAATTTGAAGTATATTTAATCGTTACGTGAACACTATCGGACTACCTCCTAAGTGGTGACTATCTGACTATGTTTAGAACTAGATACAATTTTTGACTTGTTTGAAAATAATCCGGCAATTACTTTTTGCAACTTAAACAACATAAAAATTAGTGTAATATCATAATCATTAATTTATTTAAAATAATATCATTATTTTTATATTATAATAATGTAATTATTTCTTTTATTATATTGTAAGAAAAGGATAATTGATTAATTGTTATAGAAATAAATAAATAAATTGAGAAATTGTAATTTTGTATTTGATATGTTAATTGTAAAAAGGAAATATATTTATGTAAATATAAAAACTAAAATAGTCGATAATACTTGAGTACTGTATTAAATTCGTAATTTTATTCTCCATAACTTCATTTATAATGACAATAAAATACAAATATAAAATTTTACAAGTGACTGTTTAAATACAGTATTATTAAATTTAGATGCACTCAGGTCTTTTTTCTTCTATTTTGGGGGCACGCTAAATCTCGGAAATTGTAACTTCATAACTTTTTGTATTTCGATAATTTTGATATGATTTTTTGTAACGGTTACCAAAACTGTCTATGTCATTGTTTTAATTTACTAATTTTTTAGTTTTTATGGAATAATTCATTATTTTCGAAATTCCTTTAAGAAGAAGTTCGTGCCGCTTCGTGCCCCCGCAAAAAAGGCCTGGATGTACTTATTGATGTCTTATAGTCAATAATGTAATTATGTATAAACGAGTATGTAGAAAATATTTATATTATTTGTATTTATCATTAAGTAGCACGTGTTGTTATGTATATGATAGATTAGTGAATAATAACTACAATAAATTTATATTTTATTCAAACAAAAAGGACTATTTGTTTTTATTCCCTTTTCACCTACACCTACACCTATACACTTAACATCATTCTTTTAACCAAACGATTCAAATTACAGATGCTATTTGAGTTGTGGAATCGAATTTATCTGGCTATTAGGCATAATGTTTTACCTCTAATTCATAACGATGTATTTACAAGCCACTACTGTACGTGTAAAATAATGAAACATATCAATAGGCGAATAATATTTCTTTACAAAACAATTTTTATATAGTTCTTATATGATATAATTCATCGAAATGCTCTTACATCGTGTTCGTTCATAATAGGTTGAAACTCTTTTAATGTTTTAATATTGGCTCAGTGCATCGAAAAACGGAAACAGAACATTAAAAACAATATATTCAGTTGTAGATTATTGAAATATAAATAGGAACAAGAATAATAACATTCAGACTACATCAGACAAGCATACATATAAATACAATAAAAAAATACTCCTGCAATAAATAAATTATATTTTCAATAAGTATTGGAATTCCCTATTAATTTAATTTTCTTCTGTTCTGATATGTAAAGGATAATTGGAATAAATGAGACAAGTAGGCATATAAATAATTAAAATAATAACATAATAATGTCTGTGATTTGTATATTTTTATGGTTATGGACACAATTGAAATATTTACTTCATCATCTCATAGAAATACAGATACTTTAGTTTCGGTTTTTTTTTTATGTGCGAATAGTAGCAAACGAGCATGCAAACCCCTGATGGTAAGTACTCGCAGCCCATTGACGTCCATGTACAATCACAAATATGACTAAAATCCTATCTGAGCTCGAGCAAAGATGCATTGCTACTCCGGAGGACCAAGATGGTCGCAAAGTGTAGCCGGCAACTCCATCTCTCCAACCGAAACACAACTAATGCTTTACAGCGGATTACGAGAGCAGCGGTGGTACCTCCCCGGTCGAACTCTCCCACCTATAAAGCGATCGCTCCTACCAAATTACATATACAATTACATTCGCGATATTTTTTTGATATGCAAGAGTCCACACGCGACCATAAAGGATATTTAAAGTAACAACAGCAATAAAGTCATTTTTACTATAGATGGAAGCTAGAAGGCGTGTTCCACAGCACACCACCTGCCACGTGACCTGCTCTATGTAACTGTTACACTACGCACCAAGTGCTATTTGTATGTAGGTTATATTTTCTATATTTGAGAAAAACCCACTTTAGCCGTGACGCGTGGGTAACACGATGGTATGAAAAAATCCAACTGCAAGTAACATAATTATTACATCAACAGCACACAGTAACATTTAAAAATAATAAGTTGGTTTGTTATTGGTAAGATGATTTTCTTGGAATAAAACGGTCATGTAGCATCTTTGCGATAGCTTATCCGTAGGAAATTAATAAAGTATCACATTAAAGATAACTTAATATATGTATTCCTGCCTCATAACAGGTTGATACTTAGCTCCCTTAAAGGTTCGTTGTTGGATGATTTTAATGTTCCATGAATATATTCTGTCAACGTTTAAATAAAACAATTAAATGCATTTCTTCAATTTATACACGATTTTATTAATTATGACATTAACAAATATCTTCGATACCAGATTACCTATTATTATAATATAAGACGTGTGATTATACGCAAATAACACATAACTATGACAGAAGCATTAATGTAGAGCTCTTATCTAAAGTTCGGGTGTTTCTGAAACTTCGCAACGCTCTATCTAGACATAGAAATTGGTTACGTACATGCAGTAGAAATATTTTAGCGACGATAAAATCACCTGTTAGAATATATGCATTGTTCAATGTCAAAGGCAGAGGCGGTGCATGTTTAAAGGGTTAAATGTTACATGTTTTTTAATATTTTTTATATTATTATCATAATAATATAAAAGCAATTTGTTATAATATCACTCAATATTCAGTGATGCTATTTCATGGTTTTGTTTGAGAATTATGTTGTGACATAGAATTTAGAATAATATACCATAATATTTATGAAATAGATAAATATGAGTTATTAAATAAATTTGTTAATATACCATTTCCTCTTACACTTACACTTACTTCACACTCTACTAGATGACATCAAGATTGACACGTCACAATTTTTTATGTAAATCGCTCACATATGTAGATTCAAGTAAATTATGATTCAATTCGTGATTCACATAGTAACAAAGCGTATCCAAGCGAACAGAGCTGTGGGAAAAAAGTAGTTTAGATGATAAACTACTAATGATATTGTAATATTCATGTATTCATGACCCGCACTTGAGCCGGCGCGAGAGCCGCCGCGAGCCGCCGGCACGCGACGGGAAATCACCTTTTAGCTGAGCTGCATAATTGCTTGACGATTTACTTATATCTAAGGTGATCAAACTCGTGATCTCAACATATTTTGTTTTTATTGAACCAGCACTGTTCGCGATGTGAAATAGCTTAATCACGTCAGTTGTCTGTAATATTTTCGGAACTAAGTAAGCGCTGGCCTTGAGAAGGTACACGATTTTTTTGCATTTAATTTAAGTACCTACACTTACGAGATTAAAACAATAATCGTGGATTTTTAGAATTGTGTATTTTTAAAGTTGCAACATATTGCAGAAATATTGCTTCTATGATCACATATTACACAACGATATATCGTGCAGCAACTTGTCAAGGCATGATTCAACGTGGGGTATCCCAATGACGCGCGCGCCCGCTTTCAATCTGTAACGATTTCACTCGAGTTTCGACTCTGTACGTATGAGCATATTAAATAGTTACTTGACCTGCTACACTACTGCAATTATTGTGCGTTATTACATTGAAGTAAGCTTATCTAAAATTCATGATTTTATTAGTCGTATTATCATTTTCAAATACCAAAGTTTCATCCTAAGGTTCAAAGATACACTTAATGAGTAAAAAAGTTGCAATGTAAATTCAGTTCCTTTAATTTTACAGTATATAATTACACATTACGATATTAGTCATCCTCATTGCTTGGAGCAATTAAAAAGCGTTAATCGCGAGTACCTACTACTTTGAAAAATATTACGGTTACTGAATTTTTTGGTATATATAAAAAATTCGATTTATTTTGATATATAGTAGTGGTATATGGTATATAGCATAAAATAGTCAGTTTCTTCAAACGAATTTATGTTAAGTACACTTTTGTATAAATATGGAATATCTAATGATGCGAGATAGAGGGTCTGAGAGCCGTCACGCGCCGCCATGCCATACTTACGTATGTGGATTACAGAAGGTACTGATTAAATAATTGAGTTGTTTTAATTTTCAAGCAATATTTTGCTACTAAACTGGTATATATTTTCATTTAAAAAAATGTATATTTTTTCGAAATCTCTTTTTTGTATTTTGATGTGATTTACGAAATAGCGATGTCACTAAGCTATGAGCCCTATAACTAGCGTTTATGTATTGGTGACAAAAACTGCTGCAGTAAACAAAAATTATATTGCGCAATCGCCGCGCTCGCTCACCGTTGATCTTGACCTGCCGTAACTCCGTAACACATTAAAGCTTGGATACATCATTCTAGAAACAAGGTCGCTAGCACGTCCTTTGGTTGGGTCCCCGTTACGGTCGTGGATTTTGTATTTTTGGTTCGTCCATAGACAAAATTTATGTACATAATAATAAACAATCTGACTTGTAAAAGGGTATCTTAGTCGTAGAATGAAAATTTGACTTTTGAAAGCGGAATTCGATAAAGGAACTCATTAGGCGTTTGGTAGAAGTTTTTATAACAAAAATTTAAAGCTCAGCACGAAGGCGATTCCATTCTTTCATTTTTACGTATAATCTCGTCGAATCTTTTGATTGTTTCGGATGCCTTTCTTGTCAGTCTATAACTGTCCACTGCTGAACAAAGGCCTCCCCTAAGAGCATGCCCTGTTGTACAGTCCTTTCCTCATCCAGTTTGTACCGGCGATCCTACAAATGTCGTCGAACCGGCGGGTCGGAGGTCGTCCTACGCGACGCTTACCGAAAAGTGGTCTTCACTCTAGGACTCGTCTGCTCCAGCGGCCATCGGTCCTACGACAGATATGGCCAGCCCACTGCTACTTCAGCTTGCTTATTCTGCGAGCTATGTCTGTTACTTTAGTTCTCTCACGGATAACCTCGTTTTTGATTTTATCC
>DWON01011292.1:0-10271 GCA_018251015.1 Phocides pigmalion okeechobee
CACCCTTTCCCTACGAAAGGGGATGGTGTTGGGAGACACACAGATGGTGTTGTCTCACTCACACCCAATTGTGAAAATACGGAGGGTAACTCAGAAATGTCCGACAGGGATGCTGGGGTCCTCCGTCCTGCTCGCACGGTGGTGAAGCTGGATTGGTGGACACGACGCATACGATCACCGATCGGTTAGGGGTTGTACTAGCGACGCGGGGGTGGCTTAGTAGCGAAACCAACATTCGTGAACGCAATTTAAAACAAAAGGTGCGTGTGAGACACGCGGAGAAACAGTGAAGCGTGTTTTATCTAATTCCCTAGAACTATCAATGCCTTTAAGAAAGCCTCAGGTAGAAATTCAGCTCCATTTAAGAATGATTAAATGAGAAATGCATATAGTCTGAAACGGCTCTAACTCCACTTACTGCATTAATTTAAGTTATTATTTGTAACTTACATTCTTAAATATAATTAATGTGCAATGAGGCGTTTTTACGTCATCTTTTCTCTGAAACACCTTACGAGTCAGTGGTAGTTTATTGATCACCGAAAGGAATCTACTTTGAAATAAATATTTTAATTTTGATAAATGCGGCAGTGACGATTATCGCACATGCACTCCATACTCGTTTCCACTCCATACTTCCATGCTATACCCATGCATTTAAAAAGCTTGAAAACGTAGCAAAAGTAACATGAAACTTAAAAACAAAATACCCACATATCTTCTACTTTCTGTTCACTGAGAAATAAATTCAACGTGGACTAATTCCAGCAGTATTTCCGAAACTCATTACGAAATAAAATAGTGTTTTCCTGTGGAATGTCTTATTTTCTGCGATTTAAAGCAAGCTGAAGTCTTAGGAGCTATTGGAACGTAGGAATGCACTTAAACCTTCCATGGAAGAGTGGTTTTTTTAAAAGCATCCGCGCTGATATCGAAGCAGGTTGGGTATGGTACAAGGGACTATTGTTTTTAATTAAATTGCATTAGAAAAAGTTTAAGCTTGACTTCAGAAATACTCCCTACAGTTATTTTACAACCACATCCTATCTCAAATAGAACGCGGATGCGTTCCTACTCATGAGGACTAAGATGGTCGCCTCCAACAATATGTTTCCGACAACCACAACTCCCCAACCGAAACACAATACATGAAGAATATGTACTTCGCCATTACATCGTAACGGGCCCCATCAGTATGATTTCTCTATGAGAGACCCGCGCGGGACAAATTTCGGGTACGTTACACGCTCATTTTCTTACTGATCTGATAAATATACTATTCAAAAAATTAGCAACTTCAGAAAATTATATAATTATTATCAGTAAAAACAAACTGATTGTTTATATGCAGTATCCAAGAAATTAGCAAATTCAGAAAATTATATACTTATTATAAGTAAGTCCAAGACTTGTACCAATCGTCAGATTCACAGTTCAGCTCGGAAATTAGCTACTAACCCTTTGCTCCCGTTATTATTTAACAAGGAATTTTACTTACCTTAATGATTCAGGCTAGATATTACAACGATTTTAAGAGACCATCAGAGTTTGCTTTTCTCCTGAATTACATTGTTGTACTATTAACAGCTCGACGAGGGAGAGAGAGGGACTAAATAGATGTAATCATATATTTAGGTTCCATTTCCCTCCAGGGTAAATATTTGTGTGATGAACACAAGTGAGTGAGTAAAGGATAAGAATACTACTGACGCGATCACTTAACATCAAGCCTGCATGTTCGTTTCCTGTTCTCATCTAAATACATAAACTTCGTATTTTCAAATCCCAATTCTTAAAAATTTAAGCTACTGATAATAACACTGATTATGTAAAAATACAAAGCCCAAAAACTACATACACTCGTTCATACGAGTACTTCAAAACTTATCGTATCAAAGACTATCAATTTCCTTTATATCTCAACAACAGAACGAAAACCAGTAAAGCGTTGAAACTCAAATAGTGCATTGAATGTACATTACACTTATTT
Source organism: Phocides pigmalion okeechobee (assembly GCA_018251015.1). Classification (NCBI taxonomy): domain Eukaryota; kingdom Metazoa; phylum Arthropoda; class Insecta; order Lepidoptera; family Hesperiidae; genus Phocides; species Phocides pigmalion. Next base: position 1,991 of record DWON01011292.1, read on the forward strand.
ATTACACAGTTTAAATTTCATTGCGACTTTAAATTTAAACCTAGTCTTGCAACTGAGTTTGAGAATAATAAATAATAATCCAACCCTCGGGGCTAACGCGAACGATTTATGTATAAAAGTTTATACAAGAAATTTATCGGCTGCAAACATTTCGCTCGATATTTATTCTTCAGACTTCGAGCTAAGCATTTTACACAAAGGAACTAGATACAAGTAGTTTTTTAATTAAAAGTATCCGAGCGTGGTATTCAAGAAGAAAGATTGATGAGCGTTTTTTCGCGATTAAATATTATTTATTGAATGAAGACATGAAGCTGTTATAGCTTAGTGGTTAATCCAGCCTTACATACATAATTTTTTAGTTATTCGTGTAATTAACGATCATATTATTATGTACCTGATAGTAACGAGTAATGCATTTTAATTGCCAATATTTTAAATCAGTTGCATGGTTCGTGATCACGACTGAACAACTATGTCATGTCATGCATATATAGGTACATACGTTGTTACTCTTGAGATTTAAGATGATTGCTTCATAATGATTTGAGCTTGAAATCATACTTTTAATCAGAGTTGAAAGAATTGCTTCAAGATAGAAATTAACCAATATTTATTAAGATTTATCTGATTCTTATGCTACATTTGGTATTTAAAATTTAAAATTCAGTCGCAATAGTGTAGACTGATCTTTTATAAAAAAATGGATTGAAGTAAATTCTCGTGTGTAGATCTATTTTCTAGTTCAGACAAAGCAGATTTACACAACAGAAGCATTTTTTTTAATTAACAGCCCTCGTTTCTCCACTAAAAAGATCTATATAAAGTAATTAAGTTAAAAAGAGTGTATACGTTTTTTCTTTCACATCAGGAAAACTCTGGACGATTACTTACCACCACGGGGTCTACGAAAAGTTAGTCTAATCGACTAAAAACCTGACGAATTTTCCACCGAGGTAAAGACGCGGGAAGGCTCTTATATTTCCGAGACATGATTTCTAAGGTACTCTGTTGTTTTTTTTTTAAACAAAAAAGTCCATAAAGAAAAGGTATGTATATTTCTATTTGTCCGCAAAATACAGAATACGTTTACGTGTTGATAGTATTGTAGACCACAAAACGGAGTATTGCGGAGCGCTTGTGTAGTCTATCAATTGATTGACCTCATGTGTCGAACAATAGGATAGCGGTTTGCTGTTCTCGAGACTATTGTAAAGCAATGCTCTGACATTTCAAGCCTCAACTTTGCTGCTTCTGATCGTGTTCTGTTTATGAACTATAGATTTTGTTCTTCTTTTCTTTTCTTATAGATATAGGGTAATATCTATTTTTACCTGTACAATGATGAACCTAACCTAACCTAAACAATCTAAAGGTGTCCGTGCCCTTGCAGCATAGTTTCAAGAACACTAGCCGCATTCTCACGTTGAATAGCAATCGCAATTCTCTGTGCGGGGTATGAGCCAGCCCTGTTCTCGCCGGCGGCGTCGATCAAACGTGGTACTAATATTTGCTAATATATTTGCTTTGTTACCTAATATCTATTTTTATATTTATCTCTTTATGGATATCAACAATTTTTATTAATATATTCCTCCTGAGTACGAGTCTCTTCTTAAAAGTAGAAGGGTTTTTCATGCATCCACTAAGCTGGTCAACGAACGAACCGAATCGGGAATGTCCTGCCTATCTCTTATCATATTAGTCTTTGCCATAGCCTAAAACGTTATTCGCCGTTAGGTAAACGTGCAGGAAAATCCGGGTTTCAAGATGCCCTCTTTACTCAGGCTTCTCAGATAGTTAAATACCCCCTGGTTCGGTAACGTTTTCAGTTAAAATCCATCTTTACATTTTAAAGAAACTGTCTGTGATGTTACTTAAAAGTGACACAGGCAACTTGGGTGCATAATTTGACGTAAATAAAATAAGCCGTTTTTATGTTTAAGACAAAGAAATAAAACAGGGTCCACGTTTCACTTTTATGTAATAATTAGGTATTAAAAAAAAATTTTGTATATGCATTGATTTAAAAAGTAAAATAAAGTCGCGTACAAAAGCAGACATGAACAAAGATTTATTTTTTAATTTATTTGCATATATCGACCATTATAATGAGGATAATACAGAAACAAACTTATTATGCCCATCAGTTCCGGCCGTAAACTGCAGCAGATTCTAAACTCAACGATGGACGAGTTTAATTAAACACATGGTGCAGGATCTGGTATTATCTGTCTAGAACAATGTGTCTGCTGGTTGAAACGCCTTCAATTTAAATGTCTAGTTCTAGGTACAGTTACTAGAGTCATTCGTAGGTAATAGGCAGATTCATTACTCCTGTTCACATTTTCAAGATGACTGCATCCCTTTTAACCGACTTCTAAAAGAAACAAGATTATCATTAACCGACTTCTATAACGGAAGTAGGTTATCATTAACAGTCTTTTAAAAAGGGAAACGGTTATCATTTCGTCGAAGTGTTTTTACCCGGTTCCTTAAAAGGTAGAAGGTAATCATTAACGGACATTTGAAAAGGAAAGGTAATTCACCGGAATGTTTTTATATTTTTTTGTATGTTCACTGACTATTTTTTACTCCGGGAACCGATTTTGATGCTTCTCTTTCTATTCGAAAGAGAGTATTTGTTATAGTTTCACTTAATGATACATTTTTCATGAAAAAGTATATGTCTCGCTTTAGGGCTTCAGCTGGGACAGGCCGAGAACATTATTTTCCACCAACATATCGAATGTTTTCAAACCACCCATACAACCGACAAGGTGTAAAGCCTGCCATTTATTAAAAGAAGAAAGACCGACTGCATAACATGTTCTCCGAAGCTCGGAGGCACGAAAAAAACTGCCACTGATGGTCATCCATCCAATTCCCGGCTACACGCTACGTTGCTTATCTCCCTTTCTTCTTTGCCTCTAAAACAAAAAAAAAATACGAAATACAACTATCGTACGTCCAGACAACGTCGCATTTGAAAAGCTAATAAATAATGTTGTGAATCTTTAGAGCATTTAGATAAATCGTAAGACTAGTTGTGTCCGTGATTCTGTCCAAGTAAATTTCAATGTAAGTAGGTAATTGATATATTCATAAAACCCTTTTCTTTTAGTAGCAAAGAAGAGGCGAATAATTATGTATATGTATTAATACCGTTGAAGCGAATTCATAACGTTTATAAGTAGCAAAAAAAATGTCTTTTTAAAGATAATTTTGTCTATTAGTTTTTTTGCCAGGTACCCATTTGTATAGTAAAGGTTACTTGCGTTTCGGTAGAAAAGTGTGTTTGCTGGCTCACTTATAAACGAGGCGAGTACAGTAGTCCTTAGAAATGGCAGCTCATCTGTAATCAGCTTCAATCGCGACTCTTGTTCTTTACGGTGTAGGTTACAGATACCCAAGAAAGGCAGTATCTACTTACCGTGAGGTAGACTAAATGCTCATTTGGTACTAGCATTTTAAAAAAAGTTATGTATTAAGTGTACAAAATAAATACTTAAACTTAGTTCCAAATGTCCATGGTGACCACTTAACATCAGTTTCATAATTATCAGTTTCAGTTTTAGTTTCAATTGATACTACCATTTTATGTAAACAAATCCAAATAAGTACTAACGACTAAATTATATTCGATTCTAAATGCACATGGGCCGTAATGACCACTTGTCATCAGTTTTAGTTTCATAGGGTTCGGTTCCGTTTTAGTTTCGGGTCGCTCGTTTAATACTACCAATCAAAAAAATCCTAATAAGTACTAAGTGTACAGACGGCTAACTCACAGATTGACTATATATAGATATTCAATTCTTCTCCGCTTTTCCAAGACGTCATTTGAAGTGTCTTGCTGGAGACGTATTTCTCATTGAGCGGAGAATGTTGCGCTCCTTGGAACAGCGTCGTAAGCCTTCATTTTGATAATGGAATTTAAATTACTTGAAAACGCTTGCAATGGGGTCACTCAACTATCCCAGTACTGAAGTTTACAATGAAGTACATTTTACTATTAAGGGTATGCGTACCCGTATTAGTTTCAAATGGCTCGCAGTGAACTAGAACTTGAAAGTAACTAAACTCAATAAGAGTAAAAGATAAGATCACGCCAATCATCTTTTCATCAGCCATAAGACGTCTGGATGCATTCGCAACATCTTTATCGTTTCATCTCTAGGATTATGCACTCATTCGTTTATGACTCGCAGTAATTTAAACAACTTTAAATAATTGTTACAAACCACATTGCATTATAAAATGATAGATAAATTTCTTTACAAAAACAGTCATGTCTCGTCGTCTGGTCTCTGCAGCTCATGAACTTTCACATCCAACATTAAACAGAAACAAAGTTCTGTCTAACGTCGTGCATAGATGTGTCGCTACTCCTGAAGACTAATTTAGTCACTTACCTTATACTCGTACATGTGTAGTCGACAATCGCATCACTGCAGCCGAAATACTACAGTTGCTTCATAGGTCATTGTGAGGATGGTGGTGGTACTTGCCGGGTCGAGCTCTAGGTACGAGTATATCAACATTAACTTATCCCAATTATTAAGTGAACTCTTAGCCCCAAGACTGGCACAGCATGTACAAAACTTCAAGTGGGACACTTGATCTATAAAGTTCTTTCTTAGACACCAGTGACTGTCAGAGTGATTGTGTGTTACCATCAGAAGGCTCGCCACCACTAAAGGTGGGAGAACTATAGTTCGACCGGGAAGGCACACTCATAATCTCATGTAAAGCATTACTTGTGTTTCGGTTGAAGGGGTGCGGTTACTGGTTACACTTTGAAGCTAGGGGAACATCTTAGCCCTCAGGGGTAGCAGCGCATCTATGTTCGAGCTCAGATAGGATTTCAGTGATGTTTGTGATTATACATGGATGTCTATGGGCTGCGACTACTTACCATCAGGTGGTTTGCATGCTGGTCTGTTATTCTCACATAAAAAGGCTCGTTTGCTATTCCATTTATAACACTATAGCTATAACATATAATATATTTATAACAAATTTATAAAAACAACCAATTTTATTGAAACTATTTGTCACTTTAATGAATGAGAAGCGTCACGTATTTGTTAAACCATTGTTACAATATACACGCAGTTAGCCGCAAGCTCTGTTATCAAACCTAAAACGAACTTCACAACAAACAACCCGAAGTGGCTATTGTGGATTGTATCACTATGCCGGACGCTCCAATCCACACGAATACTGGATTTGGCAACGCAATATTCAGAATGGCTTTTTTATCCAAAAAAAGTGGCAAACTAGAGAAACGGACTGATGTTACGTTGCAACCTGAGTTGAATGACCCTGGTCATCCATGTACCTTAAACAGGACTGAAGTACTCTCCGAGGTTATACGTACATGTGTAAGTTCACTTACTAGCATAACACATTACACAATTTACTAGCGACCCGGCCCAACTTCGGTCGGGTAATAGTTTATATTTACTTTTTATTCCATACATGCATCCTGTCATTAATTACCTAGTCGCAAACCTAACAATTAGGATTAACCAAAGTAATATTGAAGGTGGGAGAACTATATTTTGACCGAAAAGGTAACACCGCCGCCCTCATAATACGCCGTAAATCATTACATGTGCTTCGTTTGTAGAGGTGCGTTTGCCATCTTCGTCCTCAGGAGGAGCAACGTTGAAGCTCAGATAGGACTTCAGTTCATTATCAAAAACACAATATTTTCGTTTATCAAAAGTTTAGCAAAATGTAAAAAAGCTCTTATTTTTCCAATGTAGATTACATAAGAATCCTTATATCAAACTTGAAACAAATTACACCAATTATAATATGCAAAAATATCATACCACACAAAAGTCAAAGCAGCACTTTAATTTAATAAAACGAAAATTTTGCAACCATTGAAATCAATTCACAACCTCGTGACCGCAAATTGGAAATCGGTGGGAACCTCGCAGGCTTCCATTCTGGTCTTTTTGTACTCAGCTAACAAGTGGCCAAGCGCGGATTTTCCGTTCGGAATCGGAAAGTCGATCGAGTGTGTTTGTCTTTGGGAATGTGGCGTATCAATGATTGTTGCTCTAGTACTGAGCTGCTGATGCATGGATAATTGTAGTTTAATAAACTATAAAATGACCAATCTAACCTCTGTCCTTATATTAATAACATGGGAAAAGTATGGATCGACCGAGATAATCTCTGTCCTTATAATTATAATAAACGAGGTGGTAGAACTATGGATCAACCGAACTAACCCCTGTCTTTATTTTTAAGAAGATGGTACAGTTATGAATCTGTCGAGCTTACCTCTGTCTTTATAATAAACAAGGTGGTAGAACTTTTGATCGGCCGAAGTAACCTCTGTCCTTGTAATTAACAAGGTGGCAAAACTACAATTCGACAGGGGTACCACCTCTGTCCTCATGATCCGCCGTAAAGCATTTTTTGTATTACAGTTGGAAATAGGGTTGCCGGCTATACTTACAAGCAAGGCGACTATCATAATCTTCGGAAGAAGCAACGGACGATTTAATGCCATGTCATGTTAGTCTTTGGATATCAACAAACAACGTAAAACAGGACTAAACTCGTGCATAGACGCGTTATTCTTGAAGACTAATGGTTAATGGTTGGTTTTGCATCTCAATGTCCCGACACAGGAAATTCTAGACTATAATTGTGAAAAGCCGATATTCCTTTAAGGTTTTCTCGTAAAAGTTTTATTTATCATTTAAAAAAATATTTTGAATTGCTAAAAACAATAACTTACGTAAACTAAAAATGTTTCGTGTTTAAAAATGTAAAAAAATAACATTCAAAACAAGAAATTAAATTGAAAAACTGAAATGGCTGTTGCAATGGAATAAAAACTAAATAAAGCAACATGTTACTTCAATTCACGCGTCCTTTTGAAAGGCTTTTCGCCAAAATTTGAGTAAACATTTTTGCCGCAATGTCGGGTGGAATATAATTTTGAACGAATTCGGTTTTTTTAAATCAACTTTATACACATGAGTTGGAAATATTCAAAATGATGTTTTCCAAAAGCTCATCTCAAACCTGACCATACATCTGGACATAGAGCTTTAAATCCTGTTACTAAAAGTACCCGCAAAACTTATATTTTTACAAATGCTTAGCACATAGTTTTAATAAATCCTATCCGAGGTTATATGTGTTTGTTATTAGGGTCCAGACACTATATGACATTAAGAGGCTTGCGTGTTCGTTTGCTTATTTTCTCTAATAAATTAAGAAAAACATTTCCTAAAATATTCTTGATTAATCGAAATCTTTATTCGTTTACTACCACAATGGAAAGACACTCAATTGTAAGAACTGCCGCACTCACGCTATAGACGTTCAACCGTAAGAGCCACCGCGCTCAACTCTTTTAATTTTTTAAGACAACGTAGCGGTCATTGATATTATAGTCTAATTTTTGTAGGGTAAGACGCTCACGACATTGATTTTATGTTTTAAACGAGCAATTTAAGTATTACCTGATGTTAAGTAGTCATAATAATAGTCATACTAGTCATAAAGCCTAACCTAAACAATCTAAAGGGATACCGTGCTCATGGGATCTGGTGCAAAGAAAGCTGGCCGCTTCCCGCGCTGAGTAAACCTTAAAATTTGGTTACTAAAATTAATTCTAACATCCTTCGTATATTGAATTATTCGTTTACCTTACGTCAGAAAACTAATTTGAAACTTTAATAGTAATAAAACGATAAGGTTTTCACCGAATGAATTTGCCTTTCAATTTAATTTCAGTTAACCTTTGTTTCAGAGATGATCTTGCCGATAGCCATTTGGCTTCCAAAATAGGATGCCCTAAACGCATGTTAATTACGTACATATCGCACCTCCAGAGTTATAGTGACCGAAGACATTGAACTTTTGGGCAAAGCAAGATAAAGATGCGTATGTAGAACTATTTTGTTTGAAACACAAAAAGTCTGGTGTATTTTTGGAATATTGATGTTTTTTATGTGATGAGAGAAGCACACGAGCATGCAAACCACCTGATGTTAAGTAGTCGCAGCCCATAGACATCCACGTACAACCACAAATACAACTGAAATCCTATCTGACCTCGAACGTAGATACGTTACTACTCCTAAGGACTAACATGATCACCTCGCTTGAAAGTGTAGCCGGCCACCGAACGTATTCAACCGAAACACAAGTAATGCTTTACGGCGGATTATGAGAGCGGCGGGTTTTGCATCCCCCCTTTAAAAAAAAAAAGGATTATCAAACAAATAAAGAAGAAATAAAA
>DWON01011293.1:0-10271 GCA_018251015.1 Phocides pigmalion okeechobee
TACTAAAAGTAATGACCAATTTTCAGCCTTGTGTTTGCTGGGCCCAAGCTTGTATGGGAATTGGGTTTGTCCTTTAATGTTTTGTTTGCCACCTATCAGTTTGTCTTCAATTATATATGCTCATAGATCTTCAACTAAGTTGTTGAATTTAAAAATATAATATATTTTGTTCGTATTTTCGTATAGATCTGACTTTGAAATTGACATTTGAACAGACAATCATTCGTCCTTTCATATCTCTAAGCAGACAACATTAAACATTCAGTCAGAAGCGTCATATTTAATCATGAGGGTTCTAACATACGCTGGTTTTGAAAGCAAAAACTTGTAAGTTAAAGTTTTAAGGTTGTAAGGCTCTACATCGCTTCCTTTTGTGACTTGAGCGGGAGATCAATGCGTATTGTTTGGCATGCGGCACAAATCCCCAGCGAATAGAATTTAAGCGCATTGTACTTCGAGATGCTGTCGCGCCGTGCAGCTCAACTGCCGGAAACGATCACCGAGTGCATGTTTCAACTTACTGACACGCGTTCTGTAGACGATCGTTTCCCTTTTGTTTTTTTAAGTAAAACATATATTAGTCGGCGTTAAGGTTGAAATGTTTCAACTGACTGACACTGACAATAAAATTATTGTGAGAGATCGTTTCTCTTATGGTTTCTATGTAAAACATGTATTATATGTATTGCGTTGGTATTAAATAGACTTACGAGTATATGCAAACGCCCATAATAAACTCATATAGAATATAACATGATATTAACCGTCAATTTTCTTTTTCCTTGTTTTCAGTTTAGTTGGAAATAAACTAAAAAGTTTATTTGTGTTTAGTTGTCTTGTGATTCGTTGTGTTCTGCGTATTAATAGTAACTGAATCAATATTTCGAGTGTGTGACTGCTTAAAAAGTTTGAATTTATAGGATAACTTTTTATCAATTCTAATTATAAAATAAAATTCTAATTATAAATATATAGGACGTAAAACTGTAAAAAGATGTGTTTATCTACTTTACAATTATATTATACACCAAGTTAATATTAACGTTATTCTTTTAATTTAGATAACGTTCGGTTATTTTACTAACACATATCGTTATTTGCAACGAAGTAATATGTACGTATCTGAATTTAAATGGAAAACTGCCTTGTAAAGAATTGATATTGGACAATCATTTACGGGCTTATATTTTTGGCAAAAATCCCTACCTTTTCAATATAAGTAGGTCGACCCGAGCTAAGAAGGCTTCTAAATTCTTGTAATAGCTCCAAAATATTGGAAACGAGATTGGGCTGTAAAGTCAACGCAGCAAGTCAGCTAAATGAAATATATGTAGTATGAGGGTTACGTTATGATAGATATTTTGTAGAAAATGGGTAATTCTATATAAAAAATCTTTTTGAAGGTACGAGCGTCAACTTAATATAACGGTTTATGTTTATTATTATGTACATTGTTTTATTAATATTTTTCATTTAATAACATTTATTTTCATATTTATAATGATAAAAATCTTAAAACTAATTATAATAAAAACCTAACCTAAACAATCTAAAGGGATTCCGCGCTCATGCGGCATGGTCCAAGAACACTGGCTGCATTCCCTCGCTGAATAGCAATCGCAGTTCTCTGCGTGAGAAATGAACTAGCCCTCTTGTCACCGGCAGCGTCGACCAAGCGTAAATAATTTACATTCAATATGCTCTACTACAATTCTACAGTTATACGTGAGTAACCGTTACACAGTAAAATTCTAGTGTTTTTTTTCTGGGAGCATTTAAGGAGATCTAAACCTACTTTCAATACACAAATCTCGTCTGCATTTCTACAGTTAATCGTGATAGCCCGTCACAGTAAAATTCCACAGTGTTTTTAAACGTAAAAGCTGATGGATAAATGATGGATTTTATATGTTGTTGAGGTGTTGTTAATTTCGCTTTCTTTTATGTAATTGTTATTTTTGTATATTGTTGACATATAGGACTCAACATAACAAAGATACCGTTGCATCCATTGCTGTAAAATATTCAAATTCAAATTCAAATATTTTATTTCCTTGTAAGGTATTTACATACACTTAATGAACGTCAAGGGTACAGTGTAAAATCAGTAAATCGGCTTTGAGCGCCCTGTTGGCTATTGTTGACTGGGAGAAAAAAGGCTGCGGAAAAAACTCCCGGCACTCTTTTTAGATCAGTCCTTAATAAATAAACATTACACAGTACAACTTTAGAAAGATGGTGAGCTCACGAGACAGCCATCTCTATATCTTGATCTCTTCCTTTTAAAATGCAGACGAACCCGCGAAGCTCACCTAGTTTTGAATAATGTCAAGAAAACAGTAATTTTTTGACCAACCTTTTTGCTAAGTGCTCGAAATTACCTTTTACAATTTATTTAAGTAACCTAGCTGTTGTGTTTTCTCAGAAATACGGTTTTTTCTAATGCTCTCGAGGATTTCGTGAGAGCCAAGATATCTGAGTTGAGCAGAAAAGGCTCTCAATATTTATAAAATTCGTTTCAAATAAGTATTTCAAAGCGTATTTGTAAATACGATTTTCGACTTTATTCCGTCATGTTAAGGCGTAGACGCGTTGACTTTTCAAAATGTTTGTTAACATGGCGTCAATAAAGATTTACGGGGGTTGACTGTAGCACCCTAAACAAGGGATGTTTGTGAAAGTAATTCGAGAGATATTTTAAAGTCAAGACTGTTACAAATCTAACCGATGTAAACATAAAAGTTATAAAAGTAACGTCTCTAACAACATTATGCCTACTAATATTATAAATGTGAATGGAAGTTTGTTTGTTACGTTTTCACGCTAAAACTACTCAAACGATTATTATGATACTTTGTACACACCTTTTTGGAGGTATTAAAAAGGAGATGGATTTTTTTTATAAAAGATATATTTCTTATTATACACGATTGCATATCAAAAAAATTGAAATTCTAGCAAATTCAAAGCCTTTAAAATCATTTGTTATTGATTTCAGCAGTTTTGATTTTTGTATATTTCATGTTATTTTATGATCTTTAATATCGATTTAAGGGCTTTTAACACGAGCGAAGCCGTGGGCAAAATCTAATATGTAATGCACTTCAATAATTTTGTTACTTCAATAATACAATTCAACGTTTGAAGTTGGATATTCATGGACTGAACTGGGCTTGGCAATGGGTCGTTATGAAGAAGCATTGCTACTTCTGTATACTAAGATGGCGTCGCTTTTAAGTGTATTCGACAACCGCATCTCTCCAACTATGATACCACACACTACAACACAAAAGTGTTCGCAGCGGAGATTAAGGGTAACGATGGTACCTGGTTGAAGTCTAGTACCATCTGTCAATACTATTATAATATTTTTTTTTATGTAAGAAGAGTAGTATACTAGCGTGCAAACCACCTGATGTTAAATAGTCGCAACCGATAGATATCCACGTAGAATCACAAACACGACCGAAATCCTATCTGAGCTCGATCGTAGATGCGTTGCTACTCCCGAGGACTAAGATGGTTGCTTCGCTTCAAAGTCTAGTCGGTAATCACATATCTCCAACCGAAACACAAGTAATGCTTTGCGGCAGATTATGAGGGCGTCGGTGGTATCTCCCCGGTCGAACTATAGTTCTCCCACCTTTAAACATTTTATGATATATTGTGGATGCAGTCTAGTACGAGTAGAGTAGATATAGTCTAGTTCGTTAACAACTATTATTTTGAATACGGAAATAATATAACAGGGATAACGTATATACCGTGAACCAATTTTAAACCAAATTCAAAAGAATTAAGCCACTGCAGTGCGTAAAATGCTTTACAAGCGCACGTTTTAATGGGACCTCTATTTGGGGAAACAAAATTCCCACGGCTTTTGCCAATTTTCCTGTGATACGCGACCAGTAATTCCGACATGAGTTTAACAGATATATGGGAATACTGAAAAGGCTTTATATTTTTATTCCAAATTGCTGAAACGAAACTCAAAACGTAAAATAACTGGAGTTAATTTAATTCAAATTCGTGCACATTATGTGCGTACTTTTAATATATTTTCATTTTGGTTATAATCCGCATTATACAAATGCGCTGTAAGATTTAGCAATTTATGATATATTTTTTTAATGTGGAAGTAGCAAAGGAGCAAGCAAACCACCTGATGTCAAATAGTCGCAACCCATGCATATCCACGTACAACCACAAATACGACCGAAATCCCATCTGAGCTCGAATGTAGATACGTTACTACTCCTGAAGACTAAGATAGTCGCCTCTTTTCAAAGTCAGCTAATGTCGAACGCGTTTTATCAATCAAACTTTTTAATATATTCATTAATATATTTTACGAACAAATATTTTTAGTTTTTTTTTCAGACAGACAGATCTTAAAGTTTGTTTAATTTTAAAATATTCCTTTTTATGTTATATTAATAAATATTGATTTTGGCAAAAAATGTAAAATAAAAGTATATTTCCACGATAAAAAAAAGTGTAGCTAGCAACCGCACCTCTCCAACCGAAACGCAAGTAATTCTTTACGGCGGATTATTAGTAAATTTTAAGTTTTTGCTTTTTACAAGACCATTCAAAGTGATTAATGTAAATCTAATATTAAGTTTACCCGTGACCACGAGCTATTCAACTGATTCAAAATATCAGCAATTGAAAACATTATCGTGAATACCCGTTATATGGTAAAATATGTAAATGCTGCTAATGATATTAGTTTAAACCATTCTTTTTAAGTTAATATTATCCCTACTCGTCTCGGCGGAATGGCGTAGAGGGCTGAAGCTGCGTCGGCTGCTTCAGAAGAAGCTAAGCTGCGCAAATATATTCCACTAAGCAGATATTACGTGTTTATTTCTCTTGACTTAGAAACCTATGGTCCGTGGGGTCCGAGCGCCAAAAAATTTTCAAACAATTATTCCGATATTTGATAGACGCAGCCGGTGACAAGAGCGCTGGTTCATATCTCGCGGAGCAAATTGCGATTGATATTCAACGCGGGAATGTGGCTAGATTTGTTGGCACCATGCCGCATGGACAAGGACTCCCTTTAGATTGTTTAGGTTAGGCTTTCATTATAATTAGTTTTAAGATGTTCATTATTGATGATGATGATAAGAGTAAGAAATGATGATAAAAGTAAGAATTCTCCTGTCTTCTTATAATGAGGAATAGACAATCGTGATGCTATGCAGACTATGTAGAAATGGTTTTAAAAATGGTGATAAGGTTGCTCGTGACAAAGCGAAGGCATGTTAGGGAATACATTAGAAATTCCCACCTCGTTTTAAGGGCCAATAAAAGCCTGGACTGTACTGATGAATTATTCAAATATCCACCCTCAATGTCCACACAATCGTACTGTAAAGGTATTATATATTTTCATTTTTCTAATTCCCTGCAATTTTGCGATGTAAATACTTCTTTTACGTTATTAGTTATTTATTAATACTGTCCAGTTATTAGTTGCTGACTTTTTTATAAAAATGTTTTTGGTTTAATAGCAATATAAATATAAATAATTAAGTTGAATAAAAAAACTGTTATATGTAAAAAAAATATTGTACTGTAAATTTACTGTATTGTAAATTTATTACGAGACGAAACCATTAAAATTTATAAATTTTGTTAGAGTTAGAGTTTTGTTGTGGCTTTACCTTAGTAACAAATATCTTTACTTACCGTAACTTAAGAACAACTTGAAAACGCTACTGCCTCGATTGTTATGACATCGACTGCTTAATTAAAAAAAAATTAAAGATGGGAGAACTATAGTTCAACCGGGTAGGTAACCCCGCCGCCCTCATAATCCGCTGTAAAGCATTACTTGTGTTTCGGTTGGAGAGGTGCGGTTGCCGACTACAATTTGAAGTGAAGCGACCATCGTAGTCCTCAGAAGTAGCAACGTATTCACATTCGGACTCAGATAGGATTTTATGGGCTGCGACTACTTAACGTCAGGTTGTCCGCATGCTCGTTTGGTGCCTAATAAAGTCTCAATGATATGGAATGTTTACCGATGGAATTCTAAGTATCTATTAGGTAAATGAGTTGAAATATCAGCATCTAATAACCGCTTTAGTTGTTCGGTAGCTAATAAAGTATCAGTTACATAAAAGTTACGCAGATAACAAGTTACAACAGTAACAATACTTGACCTTGTTACGGGATCGATACTCTCCCGGCTGCCAATTCTCGTTTATTTGAATTATGGATAAGCCTCTCAGTTTCGTTTCTTGTAACATTATTGACTGGAGCAAGATTTTTTGGACACAACTTATGAAAACAGTATTCATTTATACGGTATCAAAGGAGAAGAATATTACAAAGGAAACTGTTGAGAGAAGAATATTACAGATAACACAATAAGAATTAAATAAAAAATAACCTGTTGACAAAAATGCTTAACGTCTGAATATATTTTAAGTTTAGGTATCTTAATATGAACTAGCTAGCCTGCGATTCCAATGACGTATTTTTCCAGATCTAACAGTAATAATAAATAAAAAACATGTCCTGTACTCGTACCCGTAACTTTCAAATTCATGTATGTTTTTTATTTATCGACTGGTTGAAATGAAACGAACACTAAATGTTAAATGAAGTTCATTGTATTACATTAGTGATGATCAAAATCGGTTAAGCAGTTTATGAGATTAAGGCACAAAAACGCTCAGACAAACAAACAAACTGAAAAACAGACAAGAATACTGACAATTATTGTTTTGGATTCTATTGAGCTTATAGAACCCCCAATAATTGTTCTTTTTAATATCTTGTAGTATACAGAAAGCAATCAGTTACAATTTTAATATTTGTATAGGATTAGATAGATTACTTTCAAACTCATTAGCGAGTTTTTGTAATCACCTGAAAACTCTTCATTTTGATACCTTACTGTGTGGATTTAGTTGGGTTGGTGTAGAATTTATACTCGTAGACATCGGTTTTTATTCCCCAAGTTATTAAAAAAAATGGTAGGACCGTAATTGATCCTGGGCGGTACCATTGCCATATTTTTAATATGCCATGAAAGTAATGTATTTCGGTTGGAAAGGCGTAGTTGCCAGACACACTTATAAGCAGGCGACTATCTTAGTTCTCAGGAATAACACGGCATCTTCAGAAAGCATTTGTCAGTTTTAAACTTGGATATGGATGTCCGTAGATTACAGCGATTTGTTATGCCTGTTCGGGCGTTTGCGACTCTTCTCTAAATATTATGAAACAAGGTCCTCCGTCGCGTCTGTCTGTTCATGATAAATTCAAAAGTTCTAGACGGATTTTCTCACAGTTTTCAATGATAGGGACAGTGATTCCTGAGGAAGGATTTGGTAGATAATAAGTTAAGCTTTTTTTGTAAATTGGACGAGGACCTAAATAATTAAATTCAATATAGTAATTCAGTCGTCGTTCGAAATAGATGCTTGTAATTTTTAATTTTTGCGACTAGGTAAAGACTGGATGCATGTATAAAACAAAAATAAAAGTAAATATATACTCTTTTACCCTAACTAAGCTGGGCTGGGATTAGTTTAACATAAAAATGATCTAAACGCGTCGCTTTAACGAACATGTCGCTTTACGGCGGGTTATGAGGGGTGCGGGGGTGCCGCCCCGGGCGGGCGCTAACGGCTCTACCACCTTTACACCACCACCACCACCTTTAACGTATATTTCCTTAATAAATGATTTATATTGACTGTACAATAAAAAGAAATATAATAATACTAATGTTTTTTACATCTATCTATACATATAATAAAACTGTAACTGATCGCAGTCTGCACATGGCAAATATATTTAAAAATTTATAATGGGGTGCCTTTATATATGCAAGTGAACCCAGAACAAGTGTTTTTTAATTTTGTCTGTATATCTGTATGTCTTTATGTTTGCGCACGCTAATCACAGAAACGGCTTATCCGATTTGAATGCAATTTCAGGATTATATTGTGATAGGCTTCACTTAACATATAGTGTTTTTTCATTAAAATCGGTTAATAAATAAAGAAGTTATGTCATTTTATGTCAATCGTCACCGCACAGCTAGTTAAAAATAAGAATAGATGTAATTTGCTAATTCAAGAAGTCCCAACTTGAATAATAATAGCAGTCGCTTATATTGCGAAATGATACTTTGATATCGGACAATCCATTTATATTCGAATTTTGGCTATTTCAAGGGAACGTATTAATATATTACTAGTATAAATTGTTAAAGAATTAAGATAAAATTTTGGCATAGGATTAACACTTTGACAGCGGCGCTCACGTACATATTAGATTGGGTCAGCGTTGCGGGAGGCGGTACTAAACTGGAGCTTATTTCTCTAGACTGAATATGCACCGACAATTCACTGAAATATTGAATACGCAAACGCCATGTCCGCCCATAGTGTAGCGCCACCGTAAACATTGCATTTTTTACGCCGGTAATCCATACAGTGTACGTACAACACGGGTGAGTACAAGCCGCAAGCGCGTTGCGCCGCGCAATACACTGCAGTATTGTACTCCGCAGGGAAAGTGTTAACAAAGATGTTATTGGAAGCCAATTTGAAGATGGTCCACTTTGAATTACGTCTATTTTGCGAGAATATTTTTTGGAATGGTTCCCTTTTTGCTTTCAAAGACCCTTGAGCAAATGGAAGTCGGATTATCCTACACTTTTTATAAATTGATCTTGACTCCAGGTTTTTGTAACTTTTGTATTTTTAAGATTACACTTTTATCTTTTTGCAGCAATAAAATAAATACGAATGGTTTTAAAATACTTTTCCTTAAGGATTTTTATTTTTATCCGTATAAAGGTTCGAACTTTTATACAATTAACTAGCGACCCGGGTCAGCTTCGCTCGGGTAAAAGAGTTTATATTTACTTACATTATTTTTCTTTTATACACGCATACAGTCATTGTCTAGTTACAAAAACTAACTATTAGAAATGTCTATTTCGAACGACGACGAAATTACTTGATTAAATTTAACTACTTAATTTCTGGGCCAGTACAAAAAAAACTTAATTAATTATGCACCAAAACCATGCTCAGGAATCACTCTTTGTTGAAAACTGTAAGAAAATTCGTTTAGTACTTTTTAAGTTTGTCGTGAAAAGACAGACAAACGCGACGGGACACTTTGTTTTATAATATTAAGAGATAATGAGTTTCATTAACCGCTGATATTCAAAGAGTTTTTCGTCTTGACCGATATTTATAATTCGTTAACGAGTAAAGACAAACCTATTTCATGCAACTACAATAAATTTTATTCTACTAAGTGTTGATCAACGTCAAATTAATGCCAATTCCAAACTTTTTACAAGAGCCGTTATCTAAATTTATCTGTAGTTGTCTTTGTTGGTAATTTTCTCAATCAGACGAGCGTGACGTCTTTATATTAATCATAGCTGTACTGAATAATTAATCTTCCAAGATAATATTATTGCTTTCATTGATATTCTTTTTTTTTGTTAGTATTCTTAGATATTCATTTATTTAAATCCAAAGTGCTTGAATAGAAATACTCGTGATAGAAATTTATATGCTCAACAAAACTGAACATGATTAGTCCACGTATGTGTTTATTTTATTATTTGTTATTTTTTTATGTACGTAGAGTTGCAAACGAGTATGCAAACCACTTAATGTTAACTAGACGCAGCCCATAGACATCCACGTATAAGCACAAACACTACAAATCCTATCTGGGCTTGGCCGCCTCGCTTTAAAGTGTAGCTGGCGACTGCACTTCTCCAACCGAAACACAAGTATTGCTTTACGGTTGATTATAAGGCCGGCTGTAGTACCTCCCCGGTGGAACTATAGTTCTCCCACCTTAACAGATATGTGGGGCCTATAAGAAATTTCATGCCTGTATACATTTTTTTATTTTTATAATTAAATTTCTATTTTCATTAGCTAATAACCGTGAAACCTACATGAGATGTGAGAGCTATTGACCTCATTTATTCCTAAGTTGGGTTGAAGGCTTCTCTACACTCAAGTAGTAGTAAGGTATACGTTAACTTTAGGTTCATGGGGCTTATTTGGGTTTAAAAAGTAACGACGGAACTAAAGTTTGGAATTTAAACTAAGTCTATTTTCCTGCTCGAAGACCTGTAATCATCCTGCAAAATTCGGTGGATTCTTATTTGAAAAGCATGTGGCCTGGCAGATGTGAAATATAAAATTCAGTAATTGCAATAGTTTATGGTTAAAGATAATCAATTCATAAGTATAAAACAAAATAAA
>DWON01011294.1:0-10270 GCA_018251015.1 Phocides pigmalion okeechobee
TTGAGATTGGACGTGGTTGTCCATGGGCTGCAGTGACCACTTAACATCAGGTGGCCTGCATGCCCGTTTCTCACTCTATCACAATAAAAAGTATATATATCGGCATATTTTCAGTCTAGAGAAAAGAGCTTCAGTTAGGGCTGCCTCCCGCAATCATGACTCTGATGTAATATATGCGCGCAACAGACAAAGTGTTAAACCTTTGCAATGGGACGTAAAAAGGCTTTTATCCAATTAACTGAAAAACCGTGATAACCTATATTTTTTTTATTATTTTTACAGCTATTTCGAAGTAAGCGCAACAAAGGAGATATTAGAGGAGATGCTTCCCCAAGTCGCATTGTGGTCCAACGACACTCACGTTGTGGGTCAACTCGTGGTGTTTCTGCCCAATGGGCTGCAGACTAAGTACGCTGCGCAAGGGCATGAGCTGTGGTTGGATAAACTCATGACCATATGGGACACATGCTATAACTCCCAATGTGGAGTGTCGGTAAGACTGACTATATTTTTTGCTATATGGTTTCATGTCATTTCGCTAAATGGTTATACGGTATATATAAAATATTACAAGAGATATACGTTGAATATCACGCACAGCACGCAAATAAATTCAGTCATCTTCTATTTTCTTATGAATCGAAGATTTTCAAGTGTGAGAGCTTTTTGCTATTGGAAAAAAAAGCAAAGATTTAAGTCCCCAAGAACAAAGTTGCAAGCACTAAGTAATCCATTCCAAGATGTTACATACCTTGTTTCCTTGTATTTACGGTTGGGAGGAGGGACCTACTGGGTTGGGACCCAGTTAGGAATTAATGTGTGACTAAGATATTAGCGCTGATATCTACTAACGCAGAGATCAGGCAACACAGGCATGTATCGTAAAAAACTAAGAAAATCAGCACTAAGAAAAGACTTTCCATAATACAACCCTAAAAAGGTAAAGTTTAGGGTAAAAATTTTATATGAATGCTATGAATGCTATGTCAACTTTTTGACGAGGTAATTCGCGAGCAAAAGTAAGTTTAAAATATCATCTAAA
This sequence comes from Phocides pigmalion okeechobee, assembly GCA_018251015.1. Taxonomy (NCBI): domain Eukaryota; kingdom Metazoa; phylum Arthropoda; class Insecta; order Lepidoptera; family Hesperiidae; genus Phocides; species Phocides pigmalion. The sequence continues at coordinate 1,043 of DWON01011294.1, forward strand.
ACCGTCAGTGTTACATTTATATTTGTTATAAAGTAATAGTTGCTTACACAGTGGCGCCATCTTCATCGTATGGGAGGGTAGACAGTTGTGACGTCAAATTGATTTGTATCACTATAACTAATAAACTTTTCAGGACCTAATAATTCTCTTTGCTTCGTTGGCTAAGAAGAATCCTGGTGTCGTGGATTGGTCACCCCATGTACCTAAGATGTTTCCAAGATTCCTACACGCGCTCAATCTACCCGTTGGCTACAAGGACTTGCAGTATTGTAGGAATCATGCTCTTGGTAAGTTAGAACCTGGAATTATGATTTTAAACTATTATTATAGTGGAATTCGTACATTTTCCTATATATCGTGACTCACGATTAACGATTTTTAATAATATAACTTGGGTTTATATTATATAAATGAATAATTATAGAATATTAAGTAAATACCAAATTCTTTGTAGATACAAAACACGTGGCGTCATGGATCGTATGGAGTATTTGCCCGGACGGCGTGGTGCTTAAACATCTGAGGTCGTTCTTTGGAGGTGTCGAAAGTTACCTCCACAGTGCCAACGCGGGAAGATGGTCCTATAAACTGAGAGACCTCTTGAGAAAGCTCGCCAGGGAGTTTCTGAATAGGTACGTTGATTTACAAACCTCATGGTAGTATTTCGTTAGATGGGGGAGGTACCACTGAGAACAATTATAAAAATATGTGTTGTTTTTATTTATGAGATAAACATGTTATGAAATCAACGAATTGAATATATTGTAATATTTTTAGAGTCCGTCGTGAACGTGACAAGAGATTCAAAAAAAGTTGGGAAAACCAGACTCCAAAGTCATATGCACTTCGAGACGCAGACATAACCGAATTCGTTACTATAGTTCTGGAGCCGACGCTCCAAGCGGTGTACAGCCGAAGTGGTGCTCTCGATATCTCGAATGCTCTTCAAAACTTAGCAACATTGAGACCTGCTATAGTTGTGCCACCACTATTGGCAAGGCTCAGAACGTCCCTAACATCGCTGACGGAACCGCACAGAGTAACAGCTGCTATGTCAGCCGTCGCCGCAGTCGCTAGACCAATGCTTCGAGGCCCAGATTCTAACTATCCCGAAGGACCGACCCATGTGGTTCCATTCCTCATGGCAGTGCTGCCCGGACTAGATCCTAACGATATCAAGAAAACTTTGGTTTCGCTGCAATTCATACTCATGTTCAGCGGAATGGTGCCTTTTATAGACTGCAGCTCTGCTCCCGAGTATTGGTCGGACCTGACAGAGGAAGAGTTGCTGACCTGCGAATTGACAGCTCAATTCGAAGACTTCGTATTGGTCTTCTTAGATAGATTGTTCATCATTATCGAGTCGAGCGTTATGGAGCACGTTCGTCTGGAAACAAAGGACTCTGACTGTATTCGTAGTAAAACCGACGCGGTAATGGAAACTGCTATATCATCAGCTGCTACAGCCGTACTGATGCAGTGTTCGCCTAAGATTTTCCAAGAAGCACTCAGGAAATACAAATCGTTCGCAACAGAATCCACGTTTGAAACGCACGTTTCAGGCAGCATGGTGGGAGTCTTGTTGCGTGTATTCGCTCGCATCGATCCCGAAGCAACCTTAGCCGCTTTCTTGCCCAAGCTCTGCGAAGAGCTACAGGAACTTCTGTCTACTGACGAAGCTTTGCACGAGGAGAATCCGCCTAGAGATCTCGTTTATAGACTTGTGTTGTTCATGCATTGCGTTGAATGTGATGGAATGGTGCTCCTGAAGTATATGCCACAAGTATTGAGTGTTTTTGACAGAGCCTTAAAGCTTCATTCTAACTATGCGCAAACCAGAGCGTGTGAGGGTTTGAGCCACGCATTCATCTCGCTCAGTTACATGGATCTGAAGGAATGGCGGAGCTCACCGAAGGATTTCGGTACCGCACCCAAAGAGTGGTTGCCGATTAGGGATTGGGGTCGTGGCTGTTTCCTCAAGGACACAAATTTCAAATGGCATATTCCTAGTGCAGAGGAAGCCGAATGCGCACAAATGTTAGTGGATAGATACCTGAAGCCAGAATTGGAACGGCTACGACAATGGATTAGCGGAGAGAGACAGATGTGTCGGGAGCGAAGATTAAGGTGTTTCCACATAATTACCGCTGTGATGTCCTGCAGTAACTTCTTACCGGCGCCCGACGAGGAACCGATTATGTAGTGAGTAATTTTGATTTTATGTTTAAACGGAATTTTCTATTTTGTAACTACATCATTTCCTAATGGACTTAATGCTGATTTTTATCTTTATGTTTTCGACTGTATTTTTAACCTTAATACTATTTAAGTAATAGCTTTCCTTCAACTGTCACTTCCAAATGGGTTTATAATATTTTACTTCAATTTTATACCTTTACTTACTGTATTATAGAGATTACTCTTGGACCTCTAAGAATAGTTCAGGTCCATAGAAGTCCAGGGAAGCACTTCCACCTTCATAATCAGCCGTAAAACAACTCTTATGAGGTTGGAGAGGTACTTCAATCGGCTTCAACAGTCGAGACTATCATTTTATTGCTTACTAGCAGCAATGTACCTACGTATGACCAAGACTTCAGACCTATTTGTGATTGGATGTCCAGGTTTCAAGCGGATATTCAGGGATTGCAACGACCACTCGTCATGACGTAATGCTCATGTTTATTTGCTATTTATCTAACTTAAAAAAAATTACAGCATGGAAACCCAAGTTCCTCCAACGAACATGCCGTTTGCAAGTGGAGTTCATCACATGGTAACCTTAGACGGCGAGAATATCCGTGTGGTGCTAACCAAGTTGATGGTGAAGGTTCAGGAGCGTATGCTTGCTGATAAGACGGATGATACACGGGGCCTTGAGATGCTCATTCAGGTAAATTATTTACTTTGAAGAATGTTGCATAAGCAATGATCTGAATGGTATATTAATTGAACAAAATACATAAATTCATATTTTTTATTCTATCTATATTTATTAGTGCTACAACTATAGTTGTCTTGCGAGGTACCACCGCGGACCTCATGATCCGCCGAAAGCATTTCTTAGGTTTTGGTCGGAGACATGTAGATTGCGGATGGAATTAAATATAATGCAACCATCTTAGTCCTTGGGAGTGCAAAAGCATCGACATCTTATCTATAGAATAGGAGTCTTATCTGAGAATGGATGTGATTCTTCTGCTGCGATCACTTAACGTCATTTGATCGGAAGGTTTTTATATTGCATTTCCTCCTTAACGAATACTGTAATCTTCTGAAAGTACCCATTCATCTATATAATACATTTGCTATTTTATAACACAATTGTTCATAAACTTTAAGTAACGAAATTAATTACTATTAACAAATATTTTTTCCAAGCGATATTTATGTTAGTATGCATATAAATAACGTATTTTACATAGAAAACTTTCCGTGTAGTTTAATGAAATTTCTATGTATATTGGTAAGAACATAAAACTATTTTTATCAGGTGTGGGAGCGCATAATAGTGTTGAAGGGGCAACGGACAGGCGCGGGCTTAGAGGCGAGGATCCGCTCGTACAACGCCCTGGAGCGCGCTCTGGACGGGCGCGGGGGCGTGGCGGGCGGCGCGGCGGGCGCGGCGCGCCTGCGCATGATACACGCCAACGCTGCCCGACTGCAGGAAGAGAGCAGGCATGACCTCGTCTGCGACTCCGGGATAGTTCCATCGGCGCTGGACGCCCTGAATGCGTTGTTTGAACTCTCCATCAACACGTATAGCTCAGTAAGTTTCATCCATTCTCCAATCGTAATAACTGGATTATGTACATTAGCTAATATCATGCAAACACACAAATACATATCATTACATATTTTTAAATTAAATTCATAGTTTAATGTGTATAAGCAGCCCTAAGATACCTTAAACTTTTTGTTTTGCAGAAGATGAGTAGAAAATTTAAGGAAAGGGCCATTTAAATAACGAATATGTACATTATTCAATCTTTTCACAGGTCCGTATGTTAGCACAAGTCCGATTGTATTGGGTGCTGAGCCACTACCCATACTCGTACCGTGTGCTGGTCCCCAAGCTGGCGGAGCTGCTGGCCCAGGGCGGCGAGGGGGACGACTGGCACGCCCGCCACAAGGGGGCCCTGTTCATCATGCTGGGGCCCCGCGCCGGCCCGCTCATCGCCAAACAAGACTGGGAAGTCATAAGGACGCTTTGGCCCGCGGTTTTGAAGACACAGCTTAGCGAAAAACCGAGTATCATAAGGTAATGCATTACTATCACTTTACCATCATGTTACCGTTATGAATCAGAAAGTATTTTATTACGTAGCCGGGACAATAAAGTAACAAATGATTGTTTATATCTTCTATCACCGTGTTTCAATTGCATTCCAGAATAACAAATTAAAGCAAGGTTAAAATAAACGTGCTTTATGCGATAGTAGTGAGACCCCTAAAGGGATCCATTTATTTTTTTATTGTAAGCCTGTTATTGTACTTTATTGAATTAATATATATTTTTTTAAGTGGAAAGAAATAAAAATCAATACAAACATTATTGTAACATTCCAAATTCCAAGGTTGTAAAAGCTTCAGTTTACCGTTTTCAGTTTATTTGGTAAACATCTACTGTGTTGGTCCACTTGTCAATGTTGTAGGCAACCATAGTAGTAAGTGAACCAATGCTTATGTACCTTTTTAGATTTGGAAATCTTGTCAGCTTCACTTGTAAAGCCGTGCAATATAATATATGTCGGAGAGGTTATTACATAGTACGAGAGTTGCTTTGATAAACGAGGCGCAAGCGCTATCGGGGCAAGATGGCGCTTCGACAGAGTCTAGGTGGTGCTGTGCTCGGCGAAGTCGCTTACTGAACGGCAAGCCGCTGTGCGAACAACACGTCTAGAATCGTCGTCTCGTTGTTTTAATAGTGATTTGTGAATAATAAATCGGTTGAATGACTTTCATTTCTTTGTTAATTGCCCGTATACCCGCATTTTGCCTACAAATAATGTCTGAAGATGATGATACCCTACTTATCGACCACCTGACTCCGATATATAGTTGAATGGTAAATAGTAGGTAATTTAGTTGGTATGTTATTATATTATAGCTATTGTTAGGGAAGTTCGCTATTTAATAATGATTTTAATGAGAACTACAAATTTAAATTAGCCCATGATGTGTTAATGATTCATTAAATCATCCATGAAACTGTTTACTTTAGAACTCTTTAAGTATTTAAGCGTTAGAACTATAGGCCGAGAAGATACCACAGACGCCTTCATAATCTGCCGCAAAACGTTTCTTTAGAACATGTCAGTCCTCAGAAATAACGTCGCATCTATGCGCAAAATCGAACAGGACTTTAGTCCTGTTTGAATTTGGACATAGATGTCCATGAGCTGCAGAGACCATTTAACATCAGGTGACTTGCGCTCGTTTTTTTCTGTCAACATGAAAAAAAATTGTGGGATTCACGATTTTTTTATTTATATAATTTTCGATATTTTATTTCAGATTAGAGCAAGCATTCAGCGACTCTATACACCGCCACTTCACTGCCGTTAATACACGGCTTGTCATCTCGGACGCTGCTATTGAATGTGCCAAGAATCTACTGAGTGATGCTCAATTAACAGATTCAGTGTTTGCGGAAAAATTACAACACGCTGTAGAAAGAGAGAGAAATACATCTGATAAGAATGAAAGGCTCTATATTGAGCTGATTGAAGACTTGGTTGATGTCGCGGAGGCTTCTAATGTGTAAGTTATCCTGAAGTTTTAGGAGTAGGAATAGGAGGAGGAGTAGGTTTCGGTTATATAGCATCATTGTTGTTGCATGTTAGTAGCACTGTTCTGGTTTAAAGGGTATGGTAAGGCTTAGTTAACGGAGGCATTCCATCTTTTTCCTAAGGAGTAGACAAAGTATCTAGTACAGAGAAAATTACTGTTCTGTTTCCACGAAGTTCTAGATTTCCACGAACGACAGTGATCACTTGCTATCAGGTGGGCTGTCACTGGCTACTTGCTAAGTGGCTATTTCCAGTACATTCCAATACCAAAAGATAATTCAAGTTTTTCACATTAAAATAATTTGAATAGTATTTTAGTGGATATTTACAACATTTCATTATTGAACAATGTCATCGTATACATAAATTAAAAATAATTCTTTTATGTCCTTCGTTTAATCCCGTAATGATTCGTGAGGCGTTTAAAAATATTACTTGTTACATTAAATGTGGGTTAACCTATATGCAACTTGTAAAATGTTTCGACCTATTTGTGTACAGACCATGGCGTCGTCTTGAGATAGTAATGCACATGCTGAGCTACTGCCCGTTGCTGCAAACGCAGTACCCGCCGCGCGCGGTGCGCCTCATGGTGCGCTCGCTCCTCCACGACGACATCGCAGTGAGGCGAATTGCCCAGCGACTCACGCACTATGCCATGAAACAACGCAAACGGAAGATTAACAAGATAGAAGTTGATCCGTATGAAGTTGCTGGTGTGGAGAGACCGGAGGAACATGTCCCAGGTGAGTTTAACGTACTCAAGTATTTAGTTTCTATTTCACTTGTATTCATTACTGCTCTATTATTAGTACTTACCAATGAACACTCGAGAGAGCCAATTTATGATATTGCTCATCAAGTTAAAAAATTTTACGCCAAAAATGTTGGCTTAGAACTTATGATTCAAAACTTAAAGATATTTTGGTTAAATTGAAAAATGTTATTCTGCGAAAACTCTCAAACAAAACGATTCCATGTTTTCTCCAATTGTTTTGCATTTATGTATGACATGGCTACAAAAACAATTAAAAACAAAACCAAAAGAATATAATTTATAAAAAGAACCATGTTGGGATGCCTAGTAAATGTTAAACACTTAGATTTATTAATATTTTTATACAATTTTAGGAATCGAAAAACCAAAATGTTCAGATAATTATTAGTAAAATGAATTCATGAATACACACGTAAAGTAGTGAGTGTGTAGTGTAGTAAGAAGGGATAGTTTCAGCATAAATAAAGAAAGGGGAGCCCGATGTTGAAAAGAGCTGACAAAAGACTAAGTAAACCGAATGGAACCACATGGCATGCTGTCAAAACGTTGTTACTCTCCAATCCAAATGCACCTTTAGACATTTAACAACAATGTATCATGCAGTGTTTTAGATCGTCCTTTTTCCAAGCCTCAAAAATATTACAGAACAGAATGTGTCTAGCTACAAATCATTACATGTTATTGCTTATGCTGTATTTTATTATTTTCTAGGTTACAGAAAGGACCTTGAATGGGCAATTTGGGATGAGGATAAGATACCGCAGACAGAGGAAGAATGGGATAAACCATGGTTGAGAAATCCCTTTTATGGATTCTATTCATGGCCAAAAAAGCTTGAGGTATTATAAGTAATCATTTTATCAAATACCTATAGTTTTCTATCTATCCGGTTTGTTCTTTTTGTAACTTCTTCTTTCAAATAAAACCAGAGTTCTTCTAAAACTGGTTGCTTACTGTAGTGTTTATGAAAGGTTTTGTTCATCAAAATATATTTAGAAAACAAGAAATATTGAGTGACTGCTATAATATAATTTGCATGATTTACTAGTCCCATTCGTTTCAAAAATACAATTCATTCTTATCCTTTATCCGTACATATAATTTCTCAATGCGCGCGTTTTCAACTGAGCTTAACATGTTTTTAGCTCAATATTTTTGAGTACACTTTTCTACAACTATTTTCTAAGTGTAATTACAGTGTTGTATAGTCGGCAACGTCACCTCTCTAAACGATACACAAAAGTTGTTTCAAGGTAGCTTATGAAGCGAGGACACCTTCCTAGTCGGAATAAAACTTAAACTCAAAACGGGAGGAATACTGAATAACTGAAAGTTCTTCATAAATTTCTCAAAATAGAGTATCAGGCGTTAGTTTGCCGAAATCCATGCTATTAAACTATTTTGCAACAATCCACTACTACCATGTACAATGGTATACCTGAAAGTTATGTAAATGCTAAGAATCCCAACTCGGCCAGGAGACCTGAAGTTGGATAATAACACAATGATGACGTTGTTATATATAGATAGCAGAACCACCAATGAAACAATACGACCCGTCGGACATCGCCCCCGAGGAGATGGAGGAAGGCGAGCGCTACGTGTACGAGTTCTTCAGCGACGACTCCAACATCGACCGGCTGATGGGCTTCCTCACCGTAGAGGAGAAGAAGGGCAAGGACAAGTTCAGTGGCGTGCGTTTTATCATGTTTAGGGTGAGTTATGGAACACACTAACAATTTTTGTGGTCCCTATCAATCTATCGACCACTTACTAAGCCCTCGCTTTTTTTTTTTTTTGTGATATGGAATAAGAAACGCGCATTTCTTCCACCTAATAGTAATAGATATGTCAAATCTTAACATAGTACATACAATACAAAGTCCCGATTTCTACGCTTTTAATTTGAAACTATGTAAAGGATTATAATGCGATTTCATCAATAGGCCGAGCGCATCACTTGTAGAATTTCAAAGATTTCAAATATAAATGTGCGTAACTTGGTCCTGATTTATAGATATCTGTTCTCCAAAACGAAACACCTTACGAGTCAGTGGTGGTTTATTGACGTTAAAAAAAAAGTTCTTTAAGGGATCTACTTAAAATAAAAATATTTTGATTTTCCATCCCCGAGGATGGTACTTGTTCTTCAAAACCAAACGGGTAAAAATAGAAAGTATACCTATATTTAAAGTAATAAAAGAATCGAAACCTGTTGAAGCCTGTTAAATAGCTTATTATCAATCAACGATATGATAATACCGGATGCCCCGACAGATGGTGTTCGCGCAGTTCGGGCCGCGCGTCGCCAACAGGCTGCTGGAGCACGCGCAGCGCTGCGCGGCCGACCCGCAGGAGGCGCTGCAGCGCTTCGCCGCCGAGGTGGCCGCCGCAGCGCTGCGCGCGCCGCGCTACTGGCCGCTGCAGCCCGCCATGCACATGTACCAGAAGGCTGCCGACATTATCAACGCAGGTCACGCTTTACCCTTGTCGTCCAACCGTTACTGTTTGAAGGTGGGAGAACTATAGTTTGACCGGGGAGGTACCACCACCGCCCTCATAATCCGCCGTAAAGCATTAAGTGTGTTTCGATTGGAGAGGTGCGGTTGCCGGCTACACTTTGAAGCGAGGCGACCATCTTAGTCCTCAGGAGTAGCA
>DWON01011295.1:0-10269 GCA_018251015.1 Phocides pigmalion okeechobee
TTTACGGCGGGTTATGAGGGCGGCGGTGGTACCGCCCCGGGCGAGCTTTAACGGCTCTACCACCTTTCAAATCGATCGATTATGTATTTTCGAAATGTCGTTTTGTCCTGTATTTGAAAGAATGAATATGTAACGTTTTAGTTACAAAATCAATGTGACTATATAAGTACATGTGGACTGTTTGTCGTCATCTTGGTCAAGTGTCCGGAAAATTGATACGTATGTCCACTGTATGTATGACACAATTTCGTTACGAAATGTGACTTTCGTAATTGATCGCATGGAATATGTCCATCATTTATCAATACTTGATAATGATGGACTTATTCCATAAATTAACATATTCCGTTTTTTAGTATTTATAATTCTAGATTTTCAGCATTTTATTCTCGTTTCTCAAAGAACACATTCTTCTAATTACTAATATTTACAAAAGAGAATTTATACACGTTTTATGAAATTCAAGTTCATATTCAAGATGACGTACTATATTATAGTTTTGGTGGTAATTGTTATGTTATCGACTTTATATTATCGTGAAGCATATTTCACTGAATTCAAATAAATCTAGCGACGGTCATACCGAATATGTCATGCTTAATCTAAACAAGTAATTTTGATCCGGTTTTTGTGGGCTTGGGCAACAGCCAGCGCCCTGAAACGTCATAAATAAAAAAATATATACGACTTACTGTCATCATAAACAAGAGACATAAAATGTATTCAGACAATGTTATGTATGTAACTACCATTTAGGCACAGAAAAAACTAAAATCTACTGAAAGTATACTTCTTTTTCCAATTGAAATTGGATAAATAAGTATTTTTGTTATGCATGTAAGTTACTAATAGGCAGTTAATCCACTAAATGAGAAATGGATATTGTCTGCCTATGTATATCTGTTATCAACTCCGATTATAACCGACGGCCTTTCTGAAGTTACCCACAGATGATTTGCTATTCCTGGAGTGTCTCGTTAGTATATCCTACCTTATCGTAACCTATAAAACAGAATATCGTGGCGTTTGACACTCCTGTTGTAAGCCAAAAATAGGTGTAGTGATTTCAAACTGAATAAACCATTTATCATGCAGCGATAGCCCACTGGTAAGATACCGGCTTCTCACAGAGGCTCTGGGGAATACCAGACACGCTTTTGATGTTTGGATTATATGTGCATATTAGAAATTAATTATCAGTTTGCTTTAGCATAATCTACATGTTCAAGGGTTGTTCATAAAGTTCTCAAAAGGTTTTGAAGTTCACCAATCAGCACTTGTTGTAACTTGTAAATGTGGTCTATGAGCTAACCCTTCTCATTTTAAATTGAGGTCCGTTCACAGCAGTGGGGCAATAATGGGTTGATTATAATAAAACCATTATCAAAGTTTTTTTTATGACACGAATGGTTTTTTTTTCAACCTTTTTGAGTTTTTGTCCTCACTGCGGCACGTGATGTGACTCATGCTTTTTTTTAAAGATTTAATTAGTTTTTTTTAACCTTTTCTCAAGTTTGTTCTCTCGTGACACGTGATGTGGGTCATTGTTCATTTTTTAGTGTAAATACGTCAGTATATCATTTATTCTATATGAAAAGAGTAGCAAACGAGCATGCAAACTACCTGATGTGAAGTAGTCGCAGCCCATACACGTACAACTACAAACACGACCGAAATCCTATCAGAGCTTAAACGTAATGCGTTGCTGCTCCTGAGGACTAAGATGTTCGCCACACTTCAAAGTGTAGCCGGCAACCGCACTTCTCCAGTACCTCCCCAGTCAAACTATAGTTCTCCCACCTTTAACAATAAAATATACACAACATTTAACAATGGTATAAAAAATCCTTCATAGGCAAATTTGACTTTGCTGACATTTCCCGTGGATACCTTACTTTCTTTCACGTGAAGCGGAATATTTAACCACTAGCTTTATTATTCACGTTAACCCACGATATATAAATGTAGGTGGCTGCTATAAATTGTATAAGCAACACGTAATTACTTAAACACACAATTATTTTAACTATAGGTATTATTGACAACAGTTCACCTCTATGGTAATATAGTATAATAATTTACAGTCTATAACAGAGCCAGACCTACAGATGTACTGTACTTAATTGATGGAAGTTAAATCATTAGTTTTCGAGTTATAAAAAACAACCAATAGAAATCGTTTCATTTTTATATAAAAGTATGGATTTGCGTGTGTTTAACCAGTTGTGCCACTTATATTGCGGGAGCGATTTAAGACTTCGACTAGAGCCGATAGTCTTCCAAGTGCTACAATATAACCTTTCTTCAGAACCGTTTTGTTGCTTTGGCCCACATCCAGATCTTCAATTCAAATGTAATTTACCATATTGCATGAATAATGTACGCTTGTATTTATTAAAATTACCACGCTACATGAACTTGCAAATCTGTCTTTAGCCGAGACCTCATGAAAAATGATATTGCCCTCAGCAAAGAAGTTGAATAGAGCCAGTTATAAATTTTGGAAATCCCCGTAGGAGTTTACAGCGATATCTGAAATTTATATCTTAAGGGGAACTCACCCCTGAACATTTACCCTTTCATACATGTATAGGTTGTCCTATTGAGACAAGCTGTTCTTAAAAGCTTAAACCATATTTTAACTAGTTAAATACTTAATTATACATTTGCAATAAAGTGTTGACGAGTTTTTAGTTTATTTCATGAGAATAATTGCGAATTAGCATTAATAGCCTAGTGTATGTCCGGCACACATCTATATTTTTTTCGAAATTATAAGTTGTTAGGAAATTTGCGTGCAAAAAAAATCTCCATAAAGTTCAAAAAGATTTGTGAAGTCAAGTAGACTTCCACATCCACATTTCGCAAGCATGATGAAATTCGATCTAACCTTCTTGTGATGACTTGCTCAGCTCTGAGACCTGAGATAATGTTGACGATGATATCAAATTTTCAACTAACAGTCAATACTTTTAGAAGGCCTACTTGATTTTTGTACCTAATAACAACACTTACTGTAGTTTTAAAGGCAGAACATTGGACGAGAACTTACATAGTGTTTGCACTATGAGATGAGGTTAGGTTCAACGAACAGACCGTACTGTGTTGTATAAATGTAAATTCAGTCCCATGGGTGTATCTGTCGGAGATAGCCGATGTGAACATCGCCCCATCGTCCGCTTACGAACTACGCATAGCAAAGAGATGAAAATTTATTCTATTATGTCGGTTTGTAGTAAAGTCTGAATCCGTACAGAAGTAGTGTCTAGAAATTATTGTACATGTATAATTAAAAAAAAAACAATTTTGTATCTTGTACACTGTGAAATTTGATTGGTATAAATACCTAATGTGTTATTAGTCGCTAATAAAATTATTGTAGTTCAAACAACGTGATTGTAAATTATATAAGACGTCTCTGTTTATATTTCACATGACCTTAATAATATTGCAATATACCAAATAATGACATTTGAGGAACGAAAAAAGACAAAACTGCTGATTTTCTTAACCGAAGCCGCGTTCCGAACACGCAGTAAATTAAGAAAAAAACTTTCAACTGACAATTTATAAATGAACTCAATTGAATTATCGGTACAGTCGTGACATTACAGTTTTATATCATAGAATTTTTTTATATTGTGAACCAGTCGAGTAAAAATTTACGCGGCGCTCGTGGCAAGACGCGGGGTTCGACCGGCGGGGGGGGGGGCAGATTTATGCCCGGATCGCCTGACGCCCGCGCTAATTCCGGAACCACTTTACAGCGCCTGCTTAGGTTTTGTAACTGCCCTCTATGCGCCACAGTTCACCCTACTGTAGCGGCGTCTGCGACCGCAGTCCTCATATCTGGTACGCACTGCGGCTTGCTACTTTAAAATCACGCTAATAGAAAGCAATATTGATTCCGCCTAGATACGCCCCTTGAAAGTTGTTTCTTGTATTACTTACAAGTATTGAACGGAAACAGAGCAGAAGGCCTTTGCGAGTCTGTTAATTTATTAATGGATTGATTATCTAAGAGTGTTCAATGTAATATACATTACGTATACATAGCTACACTGGCTTATTATTATAATGAAAATTGACGCTCCGTAGCTTTGAATATTACATTTTGGATGATGTGATGATTGTAGATTTAAACAAATGGATATTGCGTACAGTGCAAACGAGATCGTTCCGATCGACGGTGGCGGAGGGCGGGCGTAACGAGGTATCGAAAGGGCTCGGCCGTCGAGCGGCGGGCGGCGGGCGGCGTGCGGCGGCGCGGCGGCGTATTGATCGCGTGCGGGCCGGACCTGTTGCCGGGCGGCCGCGCGTTCTGCCGTCGCCCAACCGTACATGAAATTCATGCATTTCCATTGGTCGACCCGGCCGCTCGCGTCGGCTGCATTACTGGAGCAAGGATTTCGTCTAGTGTGCGGGATCCGTCGGAACTGTGTTTCATGCCGCACGAACTTTAGCTGTATCGACCCGCACCCATTACGCCGCCCAAATGATATGTATATGCAGATGATTAAACGCGCAATGAAGCGAGCTTACTCATTTTATTCGCTACAATTGTAACGGTCACGGATCGAGTTCAAGTTAAATACGTTTACAAATTTTGTATACGAATATACGCTTGCTCGATTGAGTATTTAATTTTGAATGAAGACGAATTGGTAACTACTTGATTAATTTGCATTAGTGCCAAGACGACGTCCTGTCCAATAAAAACAGCATCACAAGCATATTTGATTCGATTGCAAATAAATCTACAAGTTACTCGAGTTTATTTAATCGTCGCCATGGCATTCGTGCAAATATCTGGCGCCGAGATATAAACTTGGCATTAAAGGTACACTTTGGAAGCAGCAAAATAAGATATTCGATTTATCATTCTACACATCTTCGTCTCAAGTCTTGTGATATTGATTTACTTTACACATTTCTTGGTTTTTGATGTTTTTGACGTTTTTAGGTTACCTATCTACCTTTTTATAGAATCATTATAATGGACTGGTATTAAAGTTTGAGTTCTTGTGTCAAAAATCACAGCTCTTTTTCTTCCGACATAATTGGCAGATTATAATTACAAAGATGGTGCAAATCTTTTGTATTCGGATATTCTTCATCATCAATTCATTGTACCAATCTGGCAACTGGTTCAATAAGGCCGGCGACGCGTAAAAGTTCAATCATTTCGGCTGATCCGAATGTAATTCGTCCTTCTCTACTGACCCATTTAATGTTGACAGTGTCTTGACGTCAGCGTGGCGAGACCGGCGCAAAAAGAGCCATACGATGTACACTCGTTTCCACCGTTTCAACGCCTACGATGTTCCACTAAATTGACTTGTGTATGATAATTATATTGCCATAACGCGTTGCTTCGTTTTCAAACGAGCTACTTACCGTAACCGATTTTGCTTTCTCCATGTAAGTAACTGGTTGACAACGGTGTCATAAGCAGAAGAAATTTCTTGCGCAAAAAATTTGGCTACAAAAATGTCGTTCAAGTTTTCATCCAGGTGGCCTCGAATACTTCCTGAAAGTTAAACGGTTGTATTGCAAACATTTTTGGCAACGTTTCACGAATCGCTATTCATAATAGTGATACTCGAGAACTTAGTAACCACTCGAGAACATTAAGAGGCTTAGTTCAATAACCTGCATGTAATTATAAGTGAAGTGGAATTATTTCAATAATTCAATAATAGTGAATCATGCATCGTATAAACGTATGTAAACATGCATAAAATCCCTTACCTTACCAGTTATTATTTTTAGATACCATATTTTAGCAAATCTCTAATATATGGTTATTCTCAATGCATTTCGGGACTGCATAATTTTATTAGTATTAACTCATCACTTCGTATTTTATAAATTGATTTTTCTATTCAAACATTATTCAATAATTTCAATACATTACTTTTTAAATTGAATTATTAGGTAAGTCGCCTAGTCGTTTTGCAATTTCACATATTTTAATTTTTTTTAATTTGCATCAAGAACAAATGTGGAATAATAAAAAGAGTAAACTGGGTACACAATATGCAGAAAGCGAGAGGTCGTGAAGGTTCCAATGTCAGCGCAGTGGTGCCTTTTGGCCGCCTGCCAGAACAAAGGAGGCATTCTCTTGAGCTACTTAGTATACTCCTGTTGCCATTGTACGTAGTTCTTAGTGGCTTCCCTTAATTTCCCCAAGTGAACCCATTGAGGTATTGTGGGTAAAGAGGTTTTGGATTTTCCTCTTCCTTTGTATAAGTAAAGTGCTAAAAGAGCTAAATAGTAAAAATGGGTCAACTTTAATGTTTATAAATAGCAAGCAAGTAGCCTAAGTAATGTTAAGTTTTAATGAGAACAGAATAGAGTGAGCATTGTTTCAATATGATAGAAATGGGTGTGGCGTTGATGCTTCCGTACTCCAACATGATTGGAGATTACATGAAATGTTTAGGACGTTACCAACAATAAAGAAACAGAGCTTGGTACACCTCCACCTTTCGATCACACCTACATACTTAGTGTAATTTTACCTGAATCTAAGGAAATACTGAAACTGAACGGTGTTTCTCAATATACTTAACAACAGGGTGAAAAAAAATTGTTAAATATATTAAAAGGTGTTAAAAATTTTGAGAAAATTGTTTCGTGTAAATCTATCAACAACTTTTACATATCTGACGTCCGTGTAACCGCTCAGTATTAGTACTTTGATAAGAAACACTGCGACATATAATATAAGCTACGATTCTTGTATATCCTACATTACTCAATCAGACTGCAAACGTTCCAGATCGATATGTCCGTGTCGATTGGACGTCATTGTCAAAACCACGCCTAATGAGTACACTGCGCCTTTGTAAATGGATTGTACGTGCATCGACACACGTATTCAATTAACACTTTCCCTGCTGGGTACAACACTGCTGTGTATTACTTGCAACGCTTTTGCTGCTTGTACACACTTTGTTACAACAAATTTTAGAGTGTTTACGTCGGCGCTACAAGACCGAAGGTGGACTTTACGTAGTCTGTGTATTCGTGGATGCTGAAAATATGATATTTATATCAATTGTCGACGCATTTCCACTCTAGAGAAGAGAAAAAAGCTCCAGTTTAGTTCGCCTCCGGCAATCCTGAGTCGGTGTAATATATGAGCGCCGTATTCAAAGGGTTAATCAACCTTAAAAGATTCTAGAATCTGTATGGTTCTATCGGAAACACCACCATCTCAACCATTTCTAGAGTAAAACAATGGTTCCGTTTTGATAGGTTGATGTGGACGGAGCGTTGTTATCGCCTTACTTATGTATGAGGCGATCATTTTAGATCTATGCGTCGCATCCGGGATCATCTTCTGATGAAACTCCCGTCTTATATACACAGGCATATACGTCACAGGTGCCTTAAGGGCGGTAGTATCAGTATTGCTAGTTCACGTTTTACGCATAAGCAAAAAGTTTCATTGTTAGGCTAAGCCTGAAACTATTTTAGATAAATGTGGAATAGAACCTGTTGCGTTGATCACTCAGAATTATTTTCTGTTAAATGTGACGAATGATGTCCTAAAAACGATTAGAATATGAATTTAAGGGTTTTCAAGTAGAGTGACAATATATTTTTTAAAGAATAGAAGTATCCCAGCATGTTTTCTCAATACATTAGTCCGTACATTGCTTTTAATACACATTTTTCGTGTTTTGGTAAGTAGCAGTAATTACACTTCTGAATGTTGTAATGGCTGTTTTGACCCCGTAGACTATCGTTTCGTTGATTTTTCTAAAACTTATTATTTGAAACCAATGCGTTCCATTGCATTTTGATTTTGGCAAAAATAAATAGCTCGCTTCAATGCGACGTAACGAATACGCTTTCATGCTATAAGTTTTTTTAATGCGAGAAGAGTAGCAAATGAGCATGCAAACTACCTGATGTTAAGTAGTCGCAGCCCATAAACATCCACGTACAACCACAAACACGACTGAGATCCTATCTGAGCTCGAACGTGGATACCTTGCTACTCCTGAGGACTAAGATGGTCACCTCGCTTCAAAGTGTAGCCGGCAACCGCATTTCTTTAACCGAAACACAAGTAATGCTCACTGTGGATTGTGAGGGCGGCGGTGGTACCTCCCTGGTCGTTCTCCCACCTTAAAGTATCTTGAGTTTCATAAAAAGAAAAGTTTTTTTTGTAAATATATATTACAAAAATATTGTGTGACGGTGTACAAAACACCAGTGTGTGAATCCGACTAGCACTGGGTTGCTATTATTTATTTGTTACTATTTAAAGCAGCTAACGCAAGTACAAAAATAACAGGAACAATCTATATAGGTAAAATGTTTCCTTTATTGTTTCAAATCTTAAATCCTACACATTTTCCATTTGCTTTAAAAATACTACATTGTATTCGAAAACGCGCATTTTACATAAAATAAATGTTTTTTTTTTGACGTCCACAAGGAAGCGCGACTGGGCAACTTATTTTTAATACAAGTTTCTCATTGAAATGTTTATTAACAGAAGTATTTAATATTCGATATGTATTATTGTCATAAC
The DNA here is from genome assembly GCA_018251015.1 of Phocides pigmalion okeechobee. Classification (NCBI taxonomy): domain Eukaryota; kingdom Metazoa; phylum Arthropoda; class Insecta; order Lepidoptera; family Hesperiidae; genus Phocides; species Phocides pigmalion. The sequence continues at coordinate 8,552 of DWON01011295.1, forward strand.
TAGCTCAATTTGTATTCCTAACTACACGTAAGAGTGGCGACATTCATACATAAATCAGACAGAACTAAGTCCCCCTTACTATTTGCTCCCTATTAACACAAGCGCGTCACCAAAACGTATTTACTGCTCGTTGCATTAGGTCTGTTTTCGCATGCGGCAATATGGTTGATTGTGTCAATGATTAGTTCCAAGGAACTATTCAACGGCGAGGGTGGGCCTCTATTACAGAAACAAGCATTAGTATTATTAGTATTATAACTAGTATTATTTTTGCATCGTTCGTTTTCTATTCAAATCACTACCTACAAAAGTTTCGTTATGAGGGGGTGAAAGGTTAGTAATTTTGTTGATGGAATATTAGGTAGGTATTTTCTCCTATTTGAAAATTCTAACTGTATTTTGTAGGGGTTTTCCGTACCTATTAGCGTATAAAGCCGTCGTGTAATAATAGGGTAAGGAACAATGTGTCTATTTATTTCAAGCTACTTTGGCTTTTATGCCTTATACTGAAGTTATAGAATTCTTTTACACGGACGATGTTAGAATGAAAATTTTCCCAGTGCATTTTAAATGACACAGTGTGGGGGATTCCGTGGTCTATATAAGTGGTGGTAGTTCACATTCAAATTTACTATTAAATATAAAGATATATGTATCTTTGCACACTAGTCATTTTATGGACAGTAAAAATAAATCTGTATGTATTGTATTTCTCAAAGATAATGGTGAAAAACAAAGTTATTTTTACAGTTGCAAGTTAAAAGTGTATAGCCAAAAATATTCTATGGTATTACTAATTTACTACAACCTTAATTACATAATGAATATCTCACGACTTAGAAAGTTAGAGGGAGACGCATATACCGTAATTAACCTCAACTTAAAATCTTGAATAAATCTGATTTTAAAAACCTATTCCATGGTGTGGTCACCACATATATGCCTGTTGATTTTTTTCTTGCACTGTGGATTGCCACCCATTTCTATTTTTCCTAATTTTGCTACATATGTATATAGCGTTTTATAGGACATACTTAACTTAAAAATTTCATTTATATATTGCCAATAGTCCTCAAGAACGGATGTAACATCCAGAAAGACAGTTTGATAAACGTTTTAGCTATTCATAGCCTAAAAACATAATTATAATTACATATTAATGTAAGTACAACTTGTCGATCCGTACATCTGGCCGCGCGCCAATATCGCGGTTTTTATGTCTCAAACCAACTTTGATCAGCTCATAACGAATTAAAAAATAATAGTTTGTAATGTATAGAAGAATTTATGCTCTAATCTGCTTTTTTATGTGGGACGTGTAGCAAACGCGCATGCAAATCACCTGATGTTAAGTAGCCGCAGCCCATAGACGTCCACAACCACAAACATGACTGAAATCGTATCTGAGCTCGAACTCTTGTTGTTGCTTCTCTTGAGGATTGAGATGGTCGCCTCGCTTCAGTGTAGCCGGTAACCGCGCCGCTCCAACAAGTACTGCTTTAAGGAGGATTATAAGGGCGATGGTGGTATTTCCCCGGTCGAACTATCTTTAAACGTGTTGCAATCAATTCTCAAACGCATTTGAATAAGTTGTTGGTTGAACCTAATCTTTCTAAAGATATACTGTGTAATGTTTATTTATCAAGGACTGATTCAAAAAGAGTGCCGAAATTTTTTTCTGCTGGCATTTTTCTCCCGGTCAACCTTAGCGAACTGGG
>DWON01011296.1:0-10269 GCA_018251015.1 Phocides pigmalion okeechobee
GTTTCGGTTGGGGAGGTGTGGTTGCCGGATACACATTATTGGAGGCGACCATCTTAGTCCTCAAGAGTAGGAACGTAAAACTTCTGTTCTATTTGAGATTGGCCGTGGTGGTCCATGGGCTGCAGTGACCGCTTAACATCAGGTGGCCTGCATGCCCGTTTCTTATTCTTTCGGAATAAAAAGAAATACGTTTTAAAGGTTGGCGAACTATAGTTCGACCCGGTTCGACCGTCCGACCTCATAATCCGCCGTAAAGCATTTCTTATTTCGGTTGGAGATGTGCGGTTTCCGGTTACACTTTGAAGTAAGGCGAGCATCTTAGTCCTTAGGAGTAGCAATGCATCCACGTTCGAGCTGAGGTGGGATTTCAGTCGTGTTTGTGGTTGTATGTGGATGTCTATGGGCTGCGAATACTTAACATCAGGTCGTTTGCATGTTCGTTTGCTGCTCCTCTCACATAAACAAAATCTATCCTCAATTATAAGTAGGATTACTTTGTTTAAGTATAATGTGTAAATTTTCCAATATTGTTCTATGTACAATGTTATTTGTTTCAGAGTGAATGCTCTAATGGGCGTTCACTACTTTCTTACGAAGAAGAAAGAAAAAAAGGATTAGAGCAGCGTTCCAGCTGAAACAAATAAAGTATAAAAAATTTCACACATAGCTTTAGACCTTTTTGTACAAATTCCATTGAATGGCTTGACAAGCAACATTTCCTAAATAAACAGCTTTTAGCAATAACAAGCTCGTGTTATTCATAAAAGTTGCAGAAAATCATTAACTTTTGGTTAAAACTTCTTACTGTATTCATGTGATACATCATATATTGTGTAGTCTATTTATCTAGCTTTAGGCAACTATGTAGTTAAGAACATGTGATGATTAATATATTTAAAAATAAATATTTATTGATGTATAATTCCATTAAATTAATTTAATAAATAATTTGTTATTGATGTTAATTTTTGATAAAACCAGCTTTGTTTAATCGAGTCACTTTAATTCGACAATGGTTGAATATTAAGTAGAACACTAATATTAAGTAGAAGTGTAAGTAATAAAGATAATATTTTAAAAATCTGTTCTTATACAAATGCACGGGTAATTGTAATCTTCGCACGCTTCACATTGGCAATGGCTAGATAGAACTTTAGATTGACATTAAAAATCAAACAACATATTTAAAACAATTATTTTTATTATTCTCGTATATAATGTAGTGAAGCAGCATACAACTAGTACACTAATGTACATTGACGAAGGCGTGGATGATCCAAATCAACAAAAACGTCTTTCAAATAGTCTATTATTTATTTAAATACCATAATTGGTACAAAAATATTCTTGTGGTGGCAACATCATCAGCTGTCGTATACTGTAGCGCCACCTATACAATAACAGAGTTTAATAATAAAAACAATGGCTTAAAGAATCAAATGTATTGCTTATAATTTAGTATAATTTTGCAGTGGAAGCATTCTCCTGTTGTAAGATACCTGCTGTACGGTTACATAACCGATGGTACTCACGAAATTAAAAAAACTTGTCAACTAACGACTACTTGCATACAAGTTACACTTCGATAAAACTTAGTTTATATATTTGTGCTCCTTAAGAGTATTTAAGAATCCTTTGATCACTCGTGGGATTACGTACTCTTAACTATTTCTTTCACCAGGAATATGCAATAACGTTTTTAGTATATTTATTTAACTTTATAGGAATAAACAGTGCCCTTTCTAAATATAACGCTTCTATTTTGTATACTATATAAAATTGGAAAACGAAATATCCCACGAGTAAGCAAACAAGAGGAGTCTCACTTGAAAGGCTAATGAGGTATAGTCGTGTGACTAAAATAAAGAAGAAACGCTAATATCGAACTTTCAAAGTTCACGAGGTAACTAAAAGTACTTTTTACACAATATCAAGAGCATAATGATTGACTTATAGTCCTAACTATTATAATTTCTTCACTGGTATTTAAAATATTAGTATAATCAACAACTGTGGCGGGGTTAGAAGTGATGTCGAAGGATCTTGTAACACTTACACGAAATCAAACAAAAAACATGTAAAGTACATGTGTAACTTAAATGCCACGGTTAATATATCATTCCTAAAATAGCCTCATCTTATTAATTTTGTTTTTCGACGATATCCTTCGATGCTCCTCCCACCCCGACCTCGCTATATTTGATTTATGGCATGCAAAAGTGTGTATTGAAAAATATACATTTTAATCACATTCTGGTAACTGTCTATGTATCATGTAGTTGTGTTTGTGCAATATATATCTATTTAAAATATGTATTTTGCGTCTCAACGTTAGTCTAAATAAAGAAGTCAATCTTCTATAACATAAAGATGATTAAGCACACCTCTCTAAACAATCAAAACTTATGTACAGTCAAAAAATAATTACTCACTATGGCAACACTGTTAACTGTCAACAAAGTTAATGTATACACAAACCAAACTAACTTAACTCTTCATCGCTCACTAACACACTTAAACAAAAATCATAATATTCATTCAACCCGTAGCACTTAATCTACGCGTGTAGTACATGAATCCGTCGCACGTAGCAACACTGGCGCGACAACTGTCACTTTTGACACATGCGTCTAGTGTGGCCACTCGATAAATTCAATAATCTCCCAAATGTCTCATATAAAAGATTATAATGTCTGACCTATTGTTCTAATTTATTAAATAACGTGAAATCTAACGTTTGGGTAGTAAATATCTTTTGTGACTCGCTTAAAGGTATACTTACGATATACTAAATAACTATAACATTGTACTCTAAAAAATATGTATAATTATCGAAGGCTAATATGAGATTGTAATCACAGTAATTGTTATTAAGTAACGAGCCCACATCATTACTACAAAATAAACCTTCTTGCTTCTAGTATTGTACGGCTGTCTGTCCACGAACCCACAAGCCTTCAACCGTAAACTACCCTCCTATATACAACTCGAAGGCAACATCAAGGTATACTTTATTATTGCTTTTTGTTACTATTTGTTATTATTATCAATATCATGTACTTTACATATCACCATAGTTTATATACAATGCGTTTCACGATACTGTTAAACGACAATTTGAACTTTTCTTTATTTATTATTAATATTCACGAATCGCTCGAGTCTCAAAAATTTATATCTCTGAAATTAATATTCAGTCTCAAGGCAGTAAGAAGATGTCGTATTCAAGATAATACCACATACAGACGTACGGTCAGATACTTATTTTTATTTGTTCGTCGGCGATTCTCAATACGCACATTGTAACAATATTAAATACTATAAGTACGTTTTAAGCTCTGTTATATTTGTTCGTATACAAAGACATATCTTTACTAAATCTAGTGTGCTCCTCGATATTTAGGATAAGTTGTAGTCGCTACGGTCGTGACACAGTCTAATGTTTCTCTAGTGAGTGCGTATTCTATAAAAAAATGGTAAAAAAAGTACCTACGGGCAGCACTAACAACCACCTAATGACTTGCATAATATTTACCTACGATATACTCTATATAGTATATATATAAATGCAATCTGCAAAATGCATAAAACAACAGTTATTATATCTATAAATTGTATAAAATATTAAATAAAATCTATTGAAGTGAGGTAGATGGATGGAATTTCACAATTTGTGTGGATATTTTTTTTAATTTATAACGACGCCGCATTGGCCCGAATGTTGAGGTAGTTGGATGGAATTACAATGTAAGAGGCCCTACTACGTGACAGGGACCTTACATACACGATACAAAGTCACTACTCACTAGTTATTATCTACTAAACAATCTCACAAGTGGCGAGCAGACGGCCTGCGCTAACTGTGGGGCACTTCGGGTGCGAGGGGCTCTGGAGGTCTCGACTCTACTGGAGGTCTCTACAACCGAACTCAAAAGAGAACCGCCCGCGACTCGCCGAAGCCTGGCTGCAACCGAGCGGGCCCGACCCGCTCCATCTTACGTTTAAATTAACATTACATCGGCTAATGGCACCAACGACATTCCACGGGTCAACAATAAATCCGCCAAAGAATCGGCTAATGACGTAACATAACACTCAAGCACCTTTCGTAAAACCATCAACAAAACATTGTTCTACCGGTGTTCCGCGCGAACATTTTATTCGATAACTTCGCCGCTCGCATCATTTCATGACGACGCGATCTTGTTGTGTTCGTCCTCCGAGTAGTCGCCCTCGTCCTGGCCGCTGTTGTCGTGCTCCTGCTCCGAGCTGTTCACCCTGCCCCTGTCGTCGTCGTACGACTTGTTGTAGTAGTCCTTGCCCAGGTCTTTTTCCATGGCGTCCTGCTTGTCGGGCTCCGTTTCGCCGATGCTGTCGTTCCTCTGCCGTTCCTTGCCGAGGTCGAGCGGCTCGTCCGAGTCGCGCATGATGTCCGGCTTGCCCATCGTGTCCGTGTACTGCCTCTGCATCTGTTTCAGGAAGCGCTGGTGTGCGATGGTGGTCGGCGGCGGGGGGAGGGAACCCATTTGAGGTGAAGGTTCGTCGTAAGTCTTTCTGTCCATGTGCATAGCGTTCATTTGTGCCAGTTTTGCTGCGTTCATACCTGGAAAATAATAAAAGAATTAAATTACTAAGGCTGACTATAAAACAAGTTAAGTACAGTTAAAACAGTTGTAAATATTTATATTTTTATAAATATATTATAAAAAATATGAAGATTTGTTAAAGTAAAACGAAAAGGTGATGTTTCATTAACATATACCTAAAACAGCGACTGTGTACTGTAGGAGAAAAGCATAACGTTCATCATAGATATTGGGAAGAGAGCCTTAAACCGGAAGGAACCGTTACGTTGTATTATCAGAACTTTACTTCAATCCAAACGCGGCTTTGGACAGGTCCTACGGTGCGGAGGACTCACCAAAGACGTTCTCACCGATGTACTGCAGGTAGGTGTCGAGCAGCGCGGAGCCGCCGCCGAAGCCGGGCGGGTAGTCGTCGTGCTTGGCGGGCAGCGGCTCCAGCGCCTTGGCCGACACGGCGCGCACCGCCGGCACCTTCGTGATCGTCGTGTTCGCCAGGCTGTTGATGTCTGCAACCGCGCGCCTCCGTTACAATGGACCCAGTGCCACGGGACTTATAGCTATTCGTGCAGGAATGCAACGATGACCAGCGTACGCATAGGTACAAGGAACTAGGTACTAAAAGTTATCATGAAGATCTACTGGATGATGCAGAGAGATCAAAATTAAAAACACAACACGCGTTGTTATGTGTCGATGTTAGTTGATCAGCAATTGTTACTCTATGCAAATTGCATGGTAATTTTAGTTGATCAGCAAGTTCTGTTCAACAAAATGGTTTAAATCGATTTTTATTTGGATTCGTAAAGACAGTTCAAATCGATGCCGATTTGGCAATAGATCAACTAAATCAACTTATGTGGAAAAAGCAAGGAACAAAATAAAAAAAAAATTCTTAGCGTTGTCTATAGATAATTGACCTTGAAGACGAATCTTAAAATCGATATTACTATGGCCAATACTATTAATGTTATCGATAGTATTGGCTTCATCAATAGTATTGCTCGTGTTTTTCGATAGATAACGGGGATTGTATTGAAAGGTCACAACATTATCGATATTATGACTAGTTTCCGAGGCCACGATAGTACCGAGTTAGATAACGCTTGTCAGGGTGCAGTCGAAAGTCGATCATCGATAGGCATGCAAAGGGCGGAAGAAAGCGAAATAAAAGATGGTAGTTGCTTACTATAATATCCGTTAAGACACTCACGCGGCGGCGAGACGGGCATGGCGTCCTGGTAGCGCGGCTGGCTCAGCTCGTCGTTGTCGTTGTCGCCGCAGATGGAGCTGCTCTCGGACGCGGCCGACTTGGCGTCCAGCTTGATGTCGGAGCGCCGCGGGCCCGTGGGCGACGCGCGGGCGCGCAGCTGCTCCGGGGACACCTTCACACCTGCTTTTGCTAGTAGCCTGTAAAACGTAACATGATATTGCCTCGTTTCAAAAAATGATTTTCTACTGTATTCCCAAAGAAAAGCCAGTGATAGCCAAATGAATAAGATTCCAGTACCTCTGAGAACTTGGAAGTTATGTTCATGTTAAAAATTAAAGATCATTTGTTTTATTAGTGAAGAAAAACAACGTTAGAAAACATGCCTAAAATGATTTCGTAAGGTACTCAAAGCTGGCTGAAGTTAATCAATCCACACTTGGACAGTGGACTACAGCTGAATCCTAAGTCGATTTCGTGCCCAATAGTAGAACAGTAATTGATTGGTGATGTGGATGAATATTCGTAAGTAGGCGTTGGACTCACTGGCTGGCGAGCTCGGGGTCAAAGCGCGTGGGCATCTGCAGCACGGGCAGGTCCTTGGTGGAGATGCCGCGGTGCTGCCGCGACATGTGAGAGTGAAGCGAGTTGCGCGACTTGGCCACGGTGCCGCACAGCACACATCTGTAAGGAATACCAATGGATAAAGTTTCAAATTGACCTTCGACAACTAAAAAGCATCAGGGGAAACGGACAGAAGGGCGGCAAAGTGGTTAATTTAGTAACAATCTAAATACGGTATAAAGTGATTCAACATAACACTGCAATTGAAACTTATTTCTTGAAGCTTATTTCTCTAGACTGAAGATGCGCCGACAATTCATTGAAATATTGTATTATTTATCTGTGTATCATATAAAAATACACCCCAGTCTTGCATCGCCAACGTAAACACAGCACTTAGGCGCTCCCGTAATGTCCCGGAAAGTGTTAAAGGATACTGTGACGTCCAGTAACTTACCGATAACCAGGGCAGACGGTGTGCTTGTCTTCGAGGTGTGTCCGCAGCGTGTGAGCCGAACGGTAGATCTTGCCGCACTTGGGGCACGGCCGCGGGTCGGTGGCGCGCACTCGCAGCAGGTCTTGCGTCCTTCGACACCCTCCTATCAACAACACCACACATCAAGTATACTATTGTCACCTATCCGCATTTAGGGCCTTAGCAAACATGATACTTTTAGATTTGCCAATTCGCGTTTTTGAGATTGTAGCGCTGTTGTGTTACGCGTTTAGGTGTAGTAGCAATTTGCTGCGTTAGATCTCAGTGTCGAGCACTGGTAATTAGATGTATCTAATAGTCTCTATTGGCGTGATAGGCGTTTAAGTTTGTGCAGTGTGGAGTATTTTGTCGTTGCATGTAGATTCCGAAAAACGAGTAAATTGTTGATAGCAGAAGCCAAAAGTAAGATGTCTGCTAGAACCTTTACATTTAATTTGTCAAATCTGTTCTTACCTCGAATTGTCGGAGGGTCCTTTATATTGGGGCATGGAGTTACATTGGAGTATCTTAATAGCATATAAGAGGTCTAATAAAATACAGAGTATTTCTACTTCGTAGTTTTATTGTTTATATGTTTATATAAGCAGACATTTTTTCGGGTAAAAATTAAATAATTACGTATATATCGTATCACTAATACAATCGCAACTAGAATCGTTTACTCACATTGAACATTTGGTTATTGAGATGACTAATTTACAATGCTGTACGCTTAAAATATTAATTATTACTAAAAGATATACGACATTGCCTCACAGGCGTCAGGAACAATTTCATCTACACGCTAAAGATTACCAATATTTTAATCGTCTTGGAGATCTATGCAACATTTCCTTCCTATCGCATATATTTTAAAGGCATCGTATGGCAACACTGGTGGTCGTACTCCGTAATACCCTAACAGTCTTAACGCGAAGGCTACACCGTACATATGGCGCTCAAATCGGGACATACAACCACTCATGTCGTTATATATGTATGTACTATTCTATATTTATTGTGCTTTGGCAGACTGGACATTATTGGCAGTTTCTGTTTGTTTATGGGTTGTATTTTTAAATTTTATGTAATACTATTACACTATACGGACACGTAAGATGTTACGTACCTATTATTTAGAATATTGTTATACTCTTTCGTGCTTCAAATAAGCACTTTGGGTAAAGTAATAAGATATATAAACGTGGCTATATGATACCGTTAAATGAAACCGTAAGTTTACTAAGACTAGTATCAAAAAGAAATATTTTGTTCAGTCTGCGTTACTATTATATATTTATGGAATACTAAAAAAATATACTATGAAAGTATCTTTTGGAGAGACTATCTTGTCAACTATATGAAAATATATGCGAACGGAATATACGTTTTATATACAAAGTTTAAATAAACCCCTCGAGTTATATATAATAATGTATGTTCTCCTACTTGACTAGATATGTTTTAGATTGTGCACCTTGCCTACATGGCGTCTTGAACGTACTTTTAAAAAATAAACACTATTCCAAGTGAACTATTGCATACAAGGCATTCCAGTTTTTAATATATTTCGTATTGTCTTTATTTAATCTATGGTCGAAATTTCGAAAATAGAAGAGGTACGCACACATACAAAGGCAGTTAGCAGTAGTGTTTAAAGATAGTAAAATATATATTAGGCACCACCAAAGCTAAAGATATTGCTTTACAATTTCATTATTCTCTACCAAATTTCTATTCACATTGTTAAAGATAAGGTATTCATGGAAGTCGAAGGAAATAATATATTAATTAAGTTTTGACAAAATGTCCATGGATTTTAAATAATGCAAGTATATGCCAAGGTATCCCAAATTATTACTTAGAGAAGTAAAAAACTTATATAATAGGGAGCAAATGTACATATAAGCTTAATTATATTGTAGATAAACCTTTACAACGCTTCTGCCGGAAAATGTTCCGGCCAAGCCGTTACCTACCAGAATATCACGCGTAGATTATATCATAAAATATTAAAAATTATATAGAGTTTACAATTGTCGACCAAAAAATATGCTAGGATTATGCGGAAAATTACAATAGGTAGTTAGGTTGAGAGAGAAATGTGCGAACCAGGAACATAACGAATAAATGAAGGATCTACCGCAACAATGGAAGTTACGCACACATTCGAAGAAGAATGGTCGTGTAGTTGCACCTCGTAATCTATCAATGGCACCAATCATCACAAGTTATAATGCGCTTTATAAAACTAATTCTAACATTACATTACGGCAACACGTGACCCTTCACCATATATACGACGCCTTGTAATCGTTATATGTCGCACACTCCACTCGGGGTCTCCTGTGCTTTGATATGTTGTAGCCTACTAAATATTCTACAGGAATCATAATTTCAAGAAATATTGGAATGGTTAAGTTTGGAAAATCATGGAAATCGAGAGAATTGTTCTTTTGAATGGTTTTTCGACCACGTTAATCAAATATAAAAAGAAAATATTTTCATTGTCTTTTCAATTTTTCTGTTAGTCATAATCTTGTGTCAAGCGGTCGTATATATGTCGTCATTAACTTGCCATAATATAATCTTAGTTTTTCTTAAATAATATCAGTCTATACTACTACAAAAATAATTTTCAGTCGATTTATACTACCGTTTATACAACGTTTACGTACGAATATTACTGCGGAATATGAAAAATGCATCGTGGAGATCATCGTTCTCTGATTTACTGTAACTTATAAGACCCACTTATAGTTCCGTTTCACAGCCGTTTTTGCAATTTTAGCTTTCCAAAGCCGAATACTCGAGTCGCTCCTCGCCCTTTTTAAGTCACCAATGGTTCTTTATATTTTCTTTAACCGTTCAGTTCGGCCAACCGCAGCTCCATTTCAACGTTTTCATCTTTTCCCATTGCTTTCGGTGCTTAATTCTCATGTGATTTCGAACCGAGTTCGGGTGCGCAAAGTATCTGGCGCACGAGGCGACCGGGCACACCGGGCTGTCCCGCGGGTAGTGCGCCTCCAGGTGCGCGCGCGCCTGCGCCAGCGAGCCCAGCACCGCGCCGCACAGCGGGCACTGCAGCCGCTCCCCCCTCTCGCTCCCCCTCAGGTACCTTAGCAACTCGCTCCCTCGCTTCTCCCCCTCGACGCGATCGCTCATCGCCGGCTTTGCCAACGCGCACGCGGCGGCATCTGCAACGCCGACAGCACCATGTTACTCAAAATCGGGAGCGGTTGGCAAATCCGACGATTAGCGCTACATTCTAATACGACGTCGACAATAAACGCTCTAAAAATATTACGTTATGTTATATAGAATAATGTGTCGGCATAGAGTTCCGTGACGTGTGACGCGAGACGCGCGGCGGTCACCACCAGGCGCAGGGCGCGGGCGGGGCGAGCGGCGCGCGCGCGGCCGGCGCGGGCGCGGCG
>DWON01011297.1:0-10269 GCA_018251015.1 Phocides pigmalion okeechobee
TGGTTGTCCATTGGCTGCAGTGACCACTTAACATCAGGTGGCCTGCATGCCCGTTTCTTACTCTTTCATTATAAAAAAAAAACCTAACCACATCTACCTCACGCAAGACTAAAGTTCTTCCGGATGTCGTGCTTACATGCGTAATCCTGAGGACTGAGATGTTCGCGTCGCCTGCAAATGTAGCCGGCACCGCGTCTCACAAACCGAAACACAAGTTGCTTTACGACAGATATGAAGGTTATGATAGTACCTACCTGGTTGAACTGTTGTTCTCGCAATCAAAGGCGATGGAAAGGCGAACATTTTACATAGTAACTTTGTCATTTAATGAGTTTATATACCGTATTGGAAAATAAATGAATACTAACTATTCATTTTAATGTAAAAATAGAAATGGGTAATAATATATATGATTACCCATTTCTATTTATGTATATATATAAAAAACAAATTAAAAAATGCATTCAATTGTAGTTTTTTTTTATTTACATAACCTTCAATTGGAGGCAGATAAATTCTAGGATACACGACAAGGAAAAGTTTGCGAACTTTCTCAGAGCGAAGTCCTTTCGCATGAAAAATTATTCACGCCATTTCAGCCACGCCATACGTATCTCTTATGACAGATTTCTCAGTTCATAAACATAAATTTTCCAACGCGCGCGATACTCGTGGGAACAAGCCCGGGGCTTACGACCACCAACACTGATCGACTTTTCACTTTCAAGTTCGCTTGCCAATCAATACATACCCTTATGTAACTGATATTAAAGTCTGGTTCACCTCTCGCAAACGAAGCTTTGTTAGAAAATAAAGCCGTTTCAGAAAATTGTACGCTATTAAAGCGAGCACAACGGTTGCATTCGCAGTAAAACAACATGTCGAATATATGACAGCGCGCATCGTAACGAACGCGCGCATAAATTTTAAAATGAAAACATCATCGTATATCGAAAAGACATCGCAGGTTGTAACCAATGTTGCCATGTGTAATGGTCTGTTGCTCTCGTGATATTTATTTGGTCAGCAGAGCGGGCAAGATAGGTATCAAGTTATGGCAATTGTTATCGCATACATAGTACAATATGCGAGCGAATTGAGCTTTGTTGACGTATAAATATCTAATATTCATATTTATCCTGGCATATTTAGCTAGACAGCGCTGTTTAATACACTATTTTGTTCAAACTTATATTTTCTTGCATACCGATAGAACTATACTTTAACCGGGGATGTACCGGGAGGTACCATACCATATTGAACTAACTCGGTTGACATCTTAACAATTATACATAGGCGACTACCACTTATTATCAGATGAACATTGCACACATTTATGAATTCTATTACGTCATAAATAAGCGTTTTGTTAGAACGAAGTGTTTCGTGTGGTTATTTGAAACAACTAATATTAAAAAATCACACGTTATATTTGTCTCCTCTTGTTGTTAAAATGTAAAACGCGTTTATTTTAAACGATCAATAAAATATCATTTTTCAGCAGCCGCCAAATAGGATATAAAATTTAAAATTGACGTTATAACATGTCTGTCTCATCAAGTCCTTTCATTTGGAACTTATATCATGGGGGTCAATGCAAAAACTATAAATCGCCATTTTGTGACAGCCGCCATCTTGTAATTAAAACGCCATTATGGCGACATGTATTGTCACGGAAACGAAACAGGTATACCGAATTTCAGCCCAATCGGATATTGGAAAATGGGTCAAATTTCATTTGCAAGATTAGTTATAGTCGAAAGTAAATGAAAACTAATAAAACAATAATATAGGTTTATAGTTCCGTATTATGTATGGAAACATATACTTACCAATGGAAAAATACTAAAATATGCGTTTATTCTTTGTTTGTTGTTATTCACAGTTAAAAATCCGGTCCGAAATTACTTTAACAAGTGACAGTAGTTAGCGATATTACTATAAAAGGTTTATTTTTAAGTGTTCGAGGGACGTGTTATTCGACTTTACGTAACAGCCATAATGTGTGGTTGTGAACTGGGTAATAATGTATAATTATGGGTCATTATATAGCCACTTTGAATATAGAAATGAGTACAACGCCTACAAATGATCTCGTGCAAAACACCGTGTATTTATTATACTAACTTTTGCCCGCGATTTTTCTGTGTAGATAATATATTTTAACCCACAGGTTATTCAAAAAAACAAACATTATATTCATCTAACTTATAGCTTTTTCAGCGAACGTCATAAAACCTAAGATGATGGTTTATTCCGGCTTACTTGTCATTATATTTTGATTTATTTACACTACATATTTATAAAGTATACCATAAACATTACACAGATGTATGAGTTACATTATTAAAAACTTTCATTAAAAATTATTCAATAGTTTTTGCGTTAAATATATAACAATCGATCCATAAAAAAAGTAAACAGTTGTACTTTATTCGTCTGAGAAGGATTCTGTATACCTATTTAAAAATCTAACATAATTTTAAAAATACTAAAACGGCTAGAATAGCAGCTACAAATTGTATCTTTTCGTTGGAGACGGATTCGATATATTTAAAAAATATAATCTGAATATTAGACGGCAATAAATGGGATTTACGTTAGCGCATAGGCAGAGCACCGGTTTCAGAAATGAAATACTTTTCACTATACCGATAATTGCAGATCCCTTACTGAGCCCTTTTAAAAGTATCCCTTATGCCTATATCCTTAAGCCTCTATTTACCTAATGTTCGTTGAATTATATTTTATGTCATGAGTTTTGTTAAGCAAGTTTGTATCAAGCAATAAGCACTGCTGTATTTAACTATATATAAACTACTGTGGACTAATTTGAGTATAATAGTGTTTTAGATTAATTTGATAAGGATGTGTGAATAAAAATAAATCAATATTTTAATTCAATTCCTAATGTTACTTATCTATAATAATATGTTTAATGAGATATTATAATGAAATGTGTAGGTAAATAAAATATTTAAAATTACGTCTTTTTTTGGGAAAATTCTCCATTCTGGAACTCAAGAGCTTAACTTAATCAGACTAAATATCAAATAGATATTCCGCTACCAAATTATACAAACATTTCACTGAAGTTTTTGGAATTTTGTATTTCTTGTGTATTATTTGTATATTTTGTGAAACTTTTAGTTGGCAGCTCGGTGGTCTGAAATTCAAATCCTGCCACGGTTGAATTTTCGAAGTTATATGCTTATTAGAAATTTATTATCACATATTTTAACAATTACTTGACTTAATGTAAAGTTTTGTAGCTTTTAGGGTAGGAAGTAATAAAACGAATATATTTGATAAATTTTGTATTTTTAGTAACAACTAATCAATATTTAATCATAAATAGATACTGCTAATGTACAACCAATATCATTTCAATAATGCGTCACCCAAAAGCGGTCACTGGACGAAATATAATTCCGAAAAGGTACATTTGCTATACTATAGGATTTGAGATTCAGATAAGTTCAGCTGATTTCAATTGTACTGTTAACTAAAATTAACAATTAAAATGCTACATTCACATAAATAACTTATAAAAATATCGAATAAACATAATATTTACATGCATAAAATTATCCTGCATTGGCAATTTGATTTAGGCGAAAATAGATAAGTACTAAAACCGGATACTGTCATCAATAAAAGTTTAAATGGCACTGATTAAATTTCAAATTCGAAACACTGGTTTGATTTTAAAATTCGTTAAAATACTTTTTATCACATTCGATTCCCACTAAAATTCAACAATGGCGCGTATCCAGTCATGGATTATACTACGATTATAAACGGCTCAGTCTTTTAAATCCGATGTGATAAGAACATTTACTCCAACACAATAATACATTCCACACAAATTTTAGTCGCAATCAATCAAGTCTGATGTCTATGTCCCAATAATTTGGACTAAACACGATATAAGTATATTTTAAAATAACCGATTATTTCATCATCGGACTAAATTAAAACTAATCTTATTTTACTTCAAAACGATCAAAAGAAATTTCAAAGTAAAATAAAATGTGAACTTAATACAATATTTAATAAATACCTTAATTAAAATACGTTATTTATTACATTTATTTAGTTGAGATAGCTCATTCATTGTTGTTTATACACGGTGAAGTTTGATTAAACTATCTACCAATACTTATAGGCTATACTATTTTATATCACATATGACATATCATTCGTATTGATATACATTTTATAAATAAAGCTTCTTTCTTACCGGCAAACTGTTGAATGGAAATGTCAGACATTAATACAAAAAATAGAGTTAAAAGTGTATTATGGAATGTTCGTCAATTATATGGTAAGTGAACGCCACAATATATTATCCGATGACATTTTGCTTTTTATCTGTATATCTTAGTAATACGCGGAATGCATTTATCTACTGACAGCGTCAGGAAAAGAGAGCAAGTTTCTCTGGGACAAAATATCGAAGTGTAAGGCCTGTTTCCAAATGTTAGTATTCGAAATAGGTTCAAATTTAGTTTATAAACAAATATTCCTAATCAACAGTTTGCGATGTTATCTTATAAATATGTAAGCAGGAAAACAACATAACATAATGCATGCTTTTATAAGTAATGGACAGGTATAACACGAGCGAATGTTTAAAACGCATAACAAGTGTCATGTGGTTGTACGTGCGACTTTATCTCGGAACGTCCGACGATGCACGCACACAATATTATACGTATAATACTGATTATTTAATTCGTTTAATATTTAATTAAAATTCTCGAGAGCGTTTATCTCGTAATGTGGGACACTTTTACGATGGCGCTACTTATTCACTGATAAGGCCCGGACGCAGCCTCCTCCCCTGAACACCCAAGAAGGTACTTTATGCAAATGCACTTAAGCGCCAATTTTCATTAAACCGGATCAATAATTAATATAGAAATATAATTACAAGATAATTTCGCTCTTGAGTCTCAAAACAGTAAACCGACCGTACACCCGACGCGGATGTCTATAAAACAGCAGAAAATTTTATAATGAAAACATTTATCGCTATACAGTCATGTATAACATTTTTATAAACAAGGTTGAACTTTGAAATGATATTAGGGAATACCACTTAAAGTATTGTCAAGGATTGTTCCGTCCTCGGGTGCGGTCTACGCTGTAAGCGGTATCTATAATAAATAAATTTATACACCAGACCGCGTGAGGAAACCAATAAGCCCAATTCCAATTGCAAACGAGGGATGACAGCCTAACACAAATAAATTGTCGTTAAACTGGTCTCATTAGTGTCCCGACGACAGCGTCCACAAAAATAACTTCACTAGATCACATGTTCGCACTTAATAGCCAAATAAATTAACCGGACGAGTAACCGCTTATTTTAATTTCACGCCGGATCAATTATAAGTGTAGGAAGAAGAAATAAACAGCGATACAGAACTATTTACATAAGTCAAAATGAATTACGATTTCGACGACTCCGATTGAAGAAAAAGTGAAGCGATTATATACACCGTCTGTTATCTGCCTCCGAATACTTTTAAACAGGTCCATTCGAGTCCGACTCACAACCGTTCAACACTGAGAGTTTCTCTCTTTGATCATATTATACGTGTACACGTCATCAGAGTTCGCTTGCCTATAAACACGTGTGAACCACTTTTTCTGTGCTACAGAGTTTGCACTTGACTTCGCAACACCAGTGGAAGGTGCAATTGCAGCGTTCCACTACGAACATTGTGTCAGTCCGGTAGCCTCGGCCGCAGCACATGAGGTCGCAGCCGTCGACACCGATGCTCGTGTCGTTGCAGGCGCGCCCGTGTGTGCCGGGAATGCCGAGTCTCGGGTTCTTTTCGCAGAAACCCGGTGACGATTCTAGGTACACGAGATCCTTAGCCCCCGGGGATTTGTGATCCGGATTGTGGGGCCGAAGTTGGAAGCGATATCGATCTCGTCGTGGCACCCTGTGTGGCGCGGCGTCGTTCCGCTGCACGGGCGCTTCTAGGTCCGTGTTGGGCATCATGACACGCGACGCCCCGTCGAAGCGGTCCTTCAACGAGTCACCCACGGAACGGAAACTCGGTAGCCTCATCCAGCAAGTCTTCACCGTGCACGATCCAGACATGCCGTGGCACTTGCACTCTTGGCGCATCTCCGATTGTACGTGCTGTAAAAAAGAATTAAAATTAATAAAATGAATACATCCCAAAGGTCTGTTAATTTATTCGATCGCGCGAGGAGGTCTATAATGATGTCCAAATATCTTTAAATTCCTTCGATAAGCTCCGATACAAGTGATCGATGATCTTTAAAGAGCACTCCATCGATCGCATCTTACGATCGAGCAAATTGTTACAAATCGTGAGGAGGTGGGCTGGTCGTCACCGCGCGTGGACAGACCATAAATCATATTCTCGGGACATTTATCATTCTTAGAAGGTAGATAAATGACACGAGGATGGAGACAGTAAATATTTTCCTATACTCGGGCGCGGGCGCTTCGTAGAAAGTGTTCGACGGAATTTTTTTCATTCACATGTAGATGGCCGAATGTGTCGTACAGCGTGGTGACCAAATATGTGTTAAACAATCGATGGAATGTTGTGAATATTCATCAGGTGGACACCCAGTGCGTCCGTCGTGACAGGAATTAAGCACGTAGGTTAATGACGCGTTTGGGTGGCTCGAGGCGCCCGACGTCCCTTTTTGATGAATTTTAGGAAGGAACGGACAGTGGGTATGCAAATGTGGGTGTGCGGTGGGAGGGAGATGCGCGAGCGCAACGAATGGGTGCTTGTTGCGCAGTCGTCGCGCGATGGGCCGTGCCGCCTGACGCATAATTAATTTTAGACTTAAGCGACATGTCAAGTGGCTGACAATCGATCGTCACCCGTAATGGTAATGTAAACACGGAGCGATGACATGTCCGTCGTCGGCAGCTCGATTGTTTTATTTAACGGCTGTTTATAGCGTTCACGTCAAGTGATTGGCTAAAGCGACGACGGATATATCGCGAATTGCCAATGATTGAAAGCACTTACCGCTCGACCCGCTTCGTTGTTATGGAGGTTCATTTTTTCCCGGAGTGTTTTGCCCCGTTCGCCGGTGTCGACGAATTCTCTGCTGAATCTAAAACCGAAGCCGATGTTGTCGCTGCATCCGCCCCATTTCCATACACGGACGTTAGCTGCGGCTGCGGCGCGGGACCGGTGCGGCGCGCGGTCGACGTGCGAGTAGTCACATGTGCAGGACTCGATGGAACCCTCGGCACACGCTCGGGACACCGCGTGGGTCACACCCGCACTTGTTATGGCATAAATGAAGGCCGTTTCGCGGCATCCTATAACAAAGGAAACTGCGCTATAAATCATGGTCACATTTGAAATTATAAATATGGAAGTTCACTTTATGTTACAAGAGTAAGAGGTGAACGTGCAGACCATCTGAATTTAAGTGGTCACTGCAGTTTACCTACAAAAACATTTGAATGTGTATGTTATTAAAGAAACAATATAAAGGATACCTATTTAGTATTATTTTCTTTTATTTAATAAGCCATATTTTAAACCGAGATGTCCAAACCTTTTATTATTGCCTTAATATATATTCACTTATAAATGCTGTTATAAAACTACATCCATTCACAAAAAAATTGTTTATTTCATAATTAATTGAGTGATTATATTTTTCACGAAGTCATATTTTGTCTTTATTTTTTACGTTACAAAGCAAACAAGCTTGCAGTTCATCTGATGTTAAGTAGTCGCTGCCGTCCAGGTACTAGGCACCTATCAGAATGATTTGGTTTCCATCTATAACCTAACAAACTACTAAAGCACAGAATGGTGGACTCAATGTGCCTATAAGTAAGTACTATAAAATAATCTTTTACTGGTAACTTTAAAATATTTTTAACGAATAAGAATATTCCTGATTTTTAATCTACCTATTTACAACTCATACAAAGTAAAAAAAATATTATTATAACTGAAACTTGTTTCAATAAAATATTTAATTTTAATAAGAAAAGCTTCATCCAAGTTTTTGTGCTTTGAATGAGTACCCGAAACGACTTTTTGCCAGACTAAAGTAAATAATTCTAAGGATTCGAACCCGGACCATTCAGCCAGAATAAACCACCAGCATAATTAATTCATTCCAACTATAGGGAGCTGACGTTTTAATCAAATTTTATTATTGCTTAGGGTAAAATGAACAAAAAGCTCATTGTAATAATATGTTAGGTATTAAAGCTTCGAAATGCAAAACATCCGAACTCATCAGCAAATTGCAACGGGTGCCATCGGACCCCATGATCACTTAACTAAGAATACAGAAAACAAATAGAACGCGCATCCAAACTAATTTCCATGGGATGCCACGTACTCAAAATATACAAGACCACTGATTAAAAATCGTAGCCAAAATACTGTGAATCAATAATCAAAGCAGTAAATTTTGAAATAATTTGAAAATCTTATGATGATTCAAAAAAACGCATAAAAACAAACGGACAACTTTTGTGTCGATGATAAGGTTTCTGTATATTTTGCATATTCTGAGCCACTGAATTAGCTTGACCGGATTGTTTTTTAAGGTTCCTTCACTCTGGGTATTAATTTATTTTTGTTGAAATCGAAATAATGGAGTCAGCTTCGCAACGTGCGAACCGATTTTTTATTAAATGAATTATAAGCAAGAATAATCGGTTAATCTATAAATATTATACAACAAAGTCCCCCATCGCGTCTGTCAGTCTGTTCATGATGAACTTAACAATACTCGACGAATTTTTTCAGTTTTCTACAATAGGTAAAGCAATTCCTGAGAAAGGTTTTGGTGCATAATAAGTTAAGTATTATTTTGTAAATTGGGCGAGAAATTAAATATTACTGGATGCTTGTATGCGTAGGTTGTTTCATATTTGTGAAAATGTAAAAAATAAACACGGACGAAGTCGCGAGCACAGCTAGTAAGAGATAAAAGATCGGACACAAACGTATCGATACATCGTATTCATCTGCGGACGAATACATAAATCGATATTCTTGTCCCGTATCGAATACTATAAATAATTAATGACCCTGCATTAGAATCAAATACTCATAAAATACAATTAAAAGAGAGAGGGTATATCTCGATCAAAAATAAAAGAAGCAATCTTACCTACCCGAGAGAGATTATAAATTTGATCATTACAAGTGGTACTGGCGCGCGTCGAATTGCTGCGTTAATATCGATTTAATAGCCCGTGTACTTTGACGATTAATATCGATATTCGAAATCTTTGTCTATGCAAATTTATACAAAATTCAACGTTCTAATTATCAGTCGCGTTATTGCACATAATAATTATTGATTATTTGACACTTTTATTCGTCTTGATATGTAGGTATTTTATTTGTAGGTGGATTTTTATTTTATATACTATACTAACTACTACGTACTAAATCGAATACCTTAAAGTAATTACAAGAGTTCTATTTAAATAATTTAAGAGGGTCTGTTCCCTTGCGGCATAGAACCAAGATCACAAGCCTCATTCCTACGTTGAATAGCAATCGTAAATTTCTATGCGCGATATGAACCATCGTTAATCACCAGCAGTATTAAATGATCATTTTTTGAAAACTCAAATAATGCTATAACATTATCTTTCATTGAATTCATTATATTCACTGAATTTGAAGTCCAACTTCACAAGCGAAGCCACTAACAAACTCTAGCTTAAAAAGCTCATCGTTACAAATTATGTAGAACATGCTTAAATTTGCATTGATTAAAATCGTGTGTAATCTTCGTGTGCCTTGTTTGGACGTTATCTCGTCATTAATACGTGGCTAGACATTGTAATTTTACGGCAAAATGATTATTAATAACTTGGCTGTTATATCTATACGGCGGATTATGATACAGCGGTGGTACGATGTTATATCTGAATTTGTTGCCTTATTATTTGTATTGTATTGTATTGGCATGAAGGTTTTCGCGCGTAATTTACTTGCTAAATAAAATAAAAATGCACTGTAAAATTCTTTATCTTAAAGATAGTTAGGGTAAGTTTTATTACAATTAATTTTAAGGAAGCCCATTATGCAAATTTTATTTTAACTTGATGTAAATAAAGTTATTATATATTCAAAAGATATTTATCAAACAAATAGTACCACGTTTGATCGACGCTGCCGGTGACAAGAGAGCTGGTTCATATCTCGCGCAGCGAATGCAGCTAGTGTTCTTGGAACCTTGCCGCATGGGTACGGACTCCCTTTAAAT
>DWON01011298.1:0-10266 GCA_018251015.1 Phocides pigmalion okeechobee
GTTCGAGCTCAGATAGGATTTTAGTCGTGTTTGTGGTTGTACGTGGATGTCTATGGGCTGCGACTACTTAACATCAGCATTGCATGCTCGTTTGCTACTCTTCTGAGTTAGTGGGTTACTGTACTAAATGTTAGCGTACTTATAACGAATACCGTTAGATTCATATTGTTCATTTTTTGTTACTTTTACTTTGTTTTTAAGTAATAGGTATGTATACTGAAACCTAGAAACACAATCCATTTCCAAGTCAGATCTGCGACGTATTTGAATGAAACAGATGTTTCAGCGAGACATCGCAAATCGAACGTAGCGCAGGTGAATCTTATCTCCATACATTGTTTGTGACGCGGTACAAATGACCCACCCTCGGCCCGAATACACAAGTATTTTCTCGCTAGTGCGATCGTGACGTCGATACGGTAATTGTGTTTATGGTAAACAGTTGCGACAGCATTTTTATGTGGATAGAGAAGCTAGCATGGGTCTAGTTGAAAAATTCTGGCCTAGTGGTAAGGTAGTCTTAAAGCTGTAAAACACCTACTTCTATGAAACTGTATCTCATGTTTTCTACGATTCGAAATGCTAATCACTTTGAAATGTATTTTTATTTTTACTCAGACACAAGAGTAAAGAGTAGCAAACGAGCAGGCACAGCACCTGATGTTAAGTACTCGCAGCCCATAGACAACCACGTACAACCACAAACACGACCGAAATCCTATGTGAGCTCGAACGTAGATACGGTGCTACTCCTGAGGACTAAGATGGTCGCCTCGCTTCAAAGTATAACCGGCAACAGCACCTCACCGACCGAAACAAAAGTAATGCCTTACTGCAGATTATGAGGACGGCGGTGGTACGCCTCCGTTTGAAGTGTAGTTCTCCTACCTTTGATCTCACTTGGGTGATACCTAACGTACAGAGATGCTTTACTACTCTTGAGGACTTATAGTCGCCTTGTTTGGAAGTGTAACTAATAACCGTACTTCTCTAACCAAAATACAATAGTAAAACGCAATAATAGATGCGCTGCTGTTTTTTCTTTAAAATCCTACGAATTGAAGGTAATCACTGACCTATGATCATTTGCAACTAGGAATCGCCAGAATCGCCATCTTTGAAGCAGGGCTGTTTTGGCAAGTTTTGTGAAGAGCCCCATATTGTTGGGTTCAGGAACTACTTTAAAGAAGCTCAATCCACATCATGCACGTAC
The DNA here is from genome assembly GCA_018251015.1 of Phocides pigmalion okeechobee. Classification (NCBI taxonomy): domain Eukaryota; kingdom Metazoa; phylum Arthropoda; class Insecta; order Lepidoptera; family Hesperiidae; genus Phocides; species Phocides pigmalion. Next base: position 1,214 of record DWON01011298.1, read on the forward strand.
GTGGAAGAAATGAAAGCGAAGACTGAACTGTTAAGGATCGTCATAAATCCAGTTGATTCTAATGAATGCTCAGCACAGTTAGTGGTGTGGCGGAGAAATGGTGACTTACTCCTGGGTACTAACATAATCGTCTTGCTTCTTTTTGAATTTGAAAAAATTGAAAACATTTTTGCAAGCCATCTAGTTTTAAATGGCCTTTGCAGTCTATGAACATCAAACAGGATTTAAGTTCTATTTTATCTCGTGCACAGAAGGGTTACAACTCCTGAGGTGTGAAGTCGCTTCACTTGTTTCACTAGGTTCACTGTGGAATACGAGGGCGCTGGTGTTACCTCCCCGGTCTAATTATGATTCTCGTCACATTCAACCTAGTTGATAAATGCCAAAATTTTTCAACTAGGCTGAATGCGATAAAAGGTAAGGTGACCCTAAAACTATAAAATATCGACTAATAAATCGTATCTCGTGTTTTCTTCGATTCGAAATTTTAATTTCTTTGAAAAGTATGTTTGTTTTTATTCATATATTCGTAAATATATTACTCAATTCTTATTCATACTTAACTGAAGTACAGAATTTAATTTCCATTTTTTCCCTTAAGATTATTTTTTATCCCTTCCAATTCAAATTAGACGAAATAGAAAGTGAACCTTCCAAAAAAAAAGAAATTTTCATAAATTAGCTATATATCATTTTATGTTAATATTATTTTGAAAACAAATAATACACATTTGTACTATCTTGTTTACGTTCGAGCTCAGATAGGATTTCAGTCGTGTTTATGGTTGTACGTGGATGTCTATGGACTGCGACTACTTAATATCAGGTGGTTTGCATGTTCGTTTGCTACTTTTATCACATTTTTTTTTATGACAGAGTTATGGAAAAAATATAAAAGAAAATTCAAAAGAATTGAAATCCTCGTTCATTTTTGAAGTCTGCTGAAAACAAGTTGAAAATCTGTGTTCATTCGTTATACTTCAACGGAGAATAATTATGTAATTCGCGTTTAAGTACTAAGTCTCCAAACTTGATTATTATGTTTTAACTTTCAGTCGACTTCTGAGCTTTGACCTTTATACTGTCCACTTGTAGCTGCCCTCGACTTTGTTCACGTGGACTTCGATTTTCTGTTTTTCTTTTTTTTAAGATTTTAACTTTTTTTTAACTACAGTAAGGTAATGTGGGTACATTATGAGTATACCATATATATCTTTCAAAATTGGCATAACCTTTTTATTTATAATCTCACTCACCCGGCCCAGCTTCGCTCGGGTAATAGAGTTTATATTTGTTTACTCTTTCATACATGCATTCTGTTCATTCTCTAGTTGCAAAAATGAATAATTAGAAACATTTTTTAGAACGCTGACTGAATTACTATTTTGAAGCTAACTATATGATTTCTCGACCAATTTACAAAAAAATACTTATTATGCGCCAAAACTTTCCTTAGGATTGACTACCTGTTGTTGAAAACTATGAGAAAATCCGTCCAGTACTTTTTGAGTTTATCATGAATAGACAGACAGACGCGATGGGGGACTCTGGTTTATAATATTTAAAGATTGAATGAAACGAACACTCAATGTTAAATGAAGTTACTGCAGTACATTAATGAAAACATTACCAATATCGGTTTAGCCGTTTCTTAGATTAGCGCGCACAAACACGCAGACAAAGGGACGGACAAAAGTTGTTTTAGGTTCTATTGCGTTAATAAAGGCCTTTAATAATAGGTTTTTCATATATCTTCTATGTACAGACAGCTGCCTGTATTATTTATAAATTCATTTATAACTCAAGTTCAGATAATTTCTTTGTCCACTAATAAGTGTTTTGGAAATAATTTTGTGAGAATGGATTTTATTTTTTCTTTTTTATGCATGCACACCACCTGATGTTAAGTAGTTGCAGCCCATAGACAACGTACAACCACAAACACGACTGAAATCCTATCTCAGCTAGAACGTTGGTACTCTTGGGGACTAGGATGGTCACTTCGATTCAAAGTGCAGCCGGTAACCGCACCTCTCCAAGAGATACACAAGTAATGCTTTACGGCGGATTATGAAGGCGGTGATGGTACCTCCCCGGTCTAACTATAGTTCTCCTACCTTTTTCTATACAAGAGTTGCAAACGAGCGTGCATACCGGCTGATGTTAAGCAGCTAAACCCAGGAACATCACATACAAGCTCCAATGAAGCTGAAGTCCCATTTAAACGATTTAAATATAATTTAAATGCGTTGCTACGCCTGAAGACTAAGATGGTCGCCTCGTTACAAGTATAGTTGGCAATCGCATTTCTCCAACTAAACCAAAAGTTGCTTCAACGTGGATTATGCGGGCGTGGGGGTACCTCCCATTGAACAATATTTCTAACATCTGTCATAATCGTGATTAACCCTACAGAAGGGGGATAACGTTGTTTGAGTGTATGTTTGCATTTATGTATGTATGACGTCAAACGGGACTTTAGTTGCGTTTTAGGTTGTATATGGTTTGCAGCAACTACTTAACATCAGTTTATCTGCATGGCTCCTTGTTACTTTTTTCACTATTTTCGTGGATGTCTAGGGGCTATAGCGACTACCTAATAGAAGTTTGTCTGCATGATTCTCTGTTACTCTTTTCACTTTTTGTGGACGTCTGTATCTGCAGTGACTGACTAACATCACGTTGCGTACATGATTCCTGGTTAATCTTCGTGATTTTCGTTTTTACTTCCGAAAAATAATTTACATTGGCAAATGCGTATTTACGAAAAATAAATAAGTAGCAAATAACACCAAATTCAGTTAACCCTACTCAAGGCTGTTTATATTGTCCCTAAACGACATTGACCTTGTATTGCGAATTGTGTCGAAGATTTTGGCACTTTTCCAGTGTAACTGAAATGTCCAGGGACCTTGTCGAGGAAAGGCGATCAACGAGTGTCCCGTCGAACTAGAAATCAACTTCAATTTTAATCCAAATTCAAATGTATCATTAAATTAAATGTATTAAAGGTGCTAGAGCCGTTAGAGCTCACCCGGGGCAGCACCACCGCCACCTCCATAACCCGTCATAAAGCAACATGTTCTTCATGTATCATGTTTCGGTTGGGGAGGTGTGGTTGCCGGATACATATTAATGGAGGCGACCATCTTAGTCCTCAAGAGTAGGAACGCATCCGCGTCCATCCTTAAATAGAACTTCGGTTCTATTTTAGATTGGAGGTGGTTGTCCATGGGCTGCAGTGACCACTTAACATCAGGTGGCCTGCATGCTCGTTTCTTACTCTTCCATAATAAAAAAAACGGATTTTTGAAAGGGGAATTATTAATATTTAAATGTTCATGTTCATAAACCGATTTTTTTAAAGATAATAGGCGAAAATGTTATGATTGCCTTTGTACATAATTTTAATGTTGTCAAAATAGAAATCAACTTCAATTTTAAACCAAATTCAAATGTTTTATTAACAGGCTTTTTGGAAGGAGATTTATTCGTATTTAAATATTTCATTAACCGGCTTGTTGGAAGGAGATGATTATATTCGTACATAATTTACATGTTATTTACAAAAAGTGTGGATTATGAGAGTGGCAGTGGTAACTCCACGGTCGATCTATGTCAAAATTACATAGATTTACTGAGTTGTTATGTTATATCAATTTAACTCTCTTTTAGATACATTCTCTTGGTTTGATCTGTTTGTAGATGGGTGCAGGAGATTTTGACTACATGTCTTAGGTTTTCGAGGATAATCTCTAATTTTTAATTACTTTTTCTTTTTGTTTGATAGTTTTGTTCTTTCTCCTTTTCAATTTTATATGTGGACAATTACTTTGAGTGGTGATAAGCCGTACGTTTTTATTATAAATAAATAAATAATTTGCATTTTTACGCTTTTTACTAGGAATACCTGTATCGTGAGTCCCAGATTCATACATAAACACCCAGACCCAGACCAAAAATCGAAATTCAAAATTCTTATGCCGGCCGGGAATGGAACGTAACTCTGCCTGTTAGATCTTACCGTTCGCCACGTAGATCAAAGATTTTTTTTATGTAAGAAGAGTTGCAAACGAGCATGTAAACTACCTCATGTTAAGTAATCACAGCCCATAAACATCCATGTACAAGCACAAACACGACTGAAATCTTATCTAAGCTTGAAAGCAGATACGTTGCTACTCCTGAGGACTAAGATAGATGGTGGCCTTGTTTCAAAGTGTAGACGGCAACCGCACCTCTCCAACCGAAACACAAGTAATGCTCTACAGCGGATTATGAGGAGAATACTTAAAGACTTGTTTATATATATATATATATATATATAAATCTAACGATAAGACAGACGGGCTGCCTCATGGAAAGCAGTCACCGTCGCCTATGGACATTTGCAATACCAGAGGAATCGCCAATGCATTGAAGGAGAGCTCTTTTTGCACCTTTCTTGAAGAGCCCCATGTCATATCGTTATTTGCCGGTAATGAAACAAGTTCCTTAGATAAGATAATGATGAATGAATTATTTCCCATGAGAGTAATCTTCATATGACCTTGGCAGACAGCGTATTTCCCATTACAAGAAGTATAACATTTTTATTTGCTTCCTATATAACTCTTCCGTTCTCGTTTATCCTAAATGAGCTTTTGGGGGATTCCCCCGCACGATATTAAGAATTTCCGGACGGATTATGCATATTTTTGGTATAGAAGCAGCTAATCTCACTCCCAGTAAAATTGTTTATACGACGTCATCTCCTATTTTCGTTTCTACTAAATTAGCTTTTCTATGATTTACCAAGCATGATATTTAGAATTTTAACAGAGTAGGGCTGCAAATGAGCATACAGGTCTCCTGACATTAAGTTGTCACTGGAGCTTATATTTGTAGTATATACAACCTCCAATCTCCAAAGAAATTTCCTCTACTCTTGAGGACTAGGGTGGTCGCCTCGTTTTAGTTAGTGTTTGTAGCTGACAACCGAACATCAACCGAAACACGAATATCTTTGCGGTGAAATATGAATACAACGGTGGTACTTTGGTCACACTTTTGTTCTAACGGGGAGGTACTATATTCATTACAAACACTATTTTAACATAACAAGCTTTTTAGACGTACGAGCCACGTAATATAATAATAATAACTTGTGCAAACATTTAACTTAATAAGTTCCTCATTCAGCAGCAATCAATCATTGTAACCGACCATGTCGCGAGCAAGAGTTCTCAATCCTAAAATTAATAAGTAGAATTGTTGATTAGAGTTTCTCTAGAACAGACAATTATGGTCTTTATGTATTATGTAATAAAGACGCTTTCCCTTCAAACTGTTGAACCTAAACGGATGTATAAACTGTTATTGGATTATATGATCTAAGGTGATGAATATAGAGTTTGTTTTCAATTGATTATGAGTTGGATTCCCAAAACCACATGTTGTAGTCCACGAGCTAGGTACAAATTGCGTTAATATTTTTTTTTCTGACGATTATACGCAAAATGTTTTACAGAGGTGTATCATGAAGCCTTGGTGTAGCATGACGCCAGCTGTAGTACTGAAGTGAAATGAGCAGTATTCACAGCGTTTGTAGCATAAATAATACGTGCTTACTTGTCTTGTGCTATAAGGGATATAACCTCATAAACTGCCGTAAAGCATTGCCTGCGTTTCGGTTGGACAAGTGCGGTTACCGGCTACACTCTGAAGCGAGGCCACCGTCTTAGTCTTAACCTCAAACATGACCAAGTCCTGCCTGACGTCGTGTTTTAGTTGCTTGAGAAGGTTATGAAGCTTCAAAGTGTAACTGGCAACCACACCTCTTCATCCGAAACACAAGAACTGGTTTACGGTGTATTATGACGGTGATGGTAGTAACCCCCAGGTGCACTGAGAAGGTCGCCTCGCTTGTAAGTGTAGCCAACAACCACACCTCTCCCACCGAAACAAAAGACTAAACTAAACTACTTTACGGTCATTATGACAGTCATTATGGCACCTTGCAGGTCGACTGAGAAGCTCGCGTTGGTTGTAAGTGTAACAGGCAACCCACACCTCTCCAACCGAAATACAAGAAATACTTTACGGCACATTTTGACAACGGCCGGTATGCCTCCCGGCTCATACTGTTGTACCTTTAAAATCCGTTCATGATTTTTTTTTTATTGTGAAGGAGTAAGAAACGGGTATGCAGATCACCTGATGTTAAGTGGTCACTGCAGCCCATGGACAACCACGTCCAATCTCAAATAGAACAGAAGTTCCATTTAAAGATGGACGCGGATGCGTTCCTACTTTTGAGGACTAAGATGGTCGCCTCCAATGATGTGTATCCGGCAACCACACCTCCCAACCGCAGGTTATGAGGGTGGCGGTGGTGCCGCCTCGGGCAAGTTCTAACGGCTCTACCACCTTTACAAGACGAAATCTGTCGTTGGCTCACAGTCTAATGCGGTTTACTTGTAAATCTTGTAAAGTATTGCGTTGGGAACATACAGAAACTTCGTATTGTTTCATTTGCTAATTGTTTTAGTGCCTGTTTACATGTGTTGCTGAAACACATCTCGGTTACTTCAATGACTTCGCTTGACAAAGTTTGACGATAAACACAATCTAAGTTTTACGGGGATTTTTAACACTTTCTTGCGCCGCGTAAAATGCTGTGTATTATGCAGCACAAAGCGCTTTTGGCTTATACACCTGTGTTGTACGTACAAATCTGTATGGATTACGGGCGAAAAAAAGTGCTGTTTACGTCGGCGCTACAAGACTGAGGGCGGACATCACGTCTGTATATTCGTAGATGATACACAGATGTTAAAATTACAATATTTAAGCGAATTGTCGGCGTATTCAGTCTAGATAAATAAGCTCTAGCTTAATGCCGCCTTCTGCAACGCTGACCTAATGTAATACTTGAGAGCCGCAGTCAAGGTGTTCGGTTGAAGTAACATGTCACATGTAACATGTCAATTTAAGCTAATATCGTGAAATTTTGCCTGGGATCAAAAATAACGATCTCAATGGGTCTGTGGTAGGGGAGCACATTCTTAACTCAGGACCCAACCACTAGATACACGAACCTCGGATGATCTCGCCTGAACGTTATTACATTCCACGTTTGGTAAGAGACGCAATAGAGGTCAACAACACCCACGGAACTTTAACATAGAAGATGATTTTATGTTAGCACAAACGTGGAATCTAGTGGCCAGTTTATTTAAATCACAAATAGTAGCTTCAGACAACAGTTCTCCTACGCTCGGCCCCAAAATGTTTAACAGTGGTACCTCCCCGGTTGAATCATAAGAATAATAACACCTTCGTAGGGGATATGTCAAGTTCTTATCTACTTACCTGAAGAGATGAGTTGCTACTTTCGAAGATTAAGGAGGTCGTCTCATAGGTGAGTCACTAACGCGCTATATTAAAATAGCTTCTCGCTAGAAATAGTCATGGTAGTATTACTTTCCCGGTAGAATCAAATAGATTATATAATCGCAAATGGTGCCTGGAATTTAAATCCCAGATATTTAATAATACGTCATCATAATTGTAAAGCATTACTCGTGTTTCGGTTGGAAAGGTGGGATTGCCAGCTACACTTTGAAGCGAGGCGACCATCTTAATCATTAGGAGTAGCAACGTATCTACTTTTGGCTCAGATAGGATTTTGGTCGTGTTATTGGTTGTACGTGGATGTCTATGGGGTGCGACTACTTAACATCAGGTGGTTTGCAAGCTCGTTTGCTACTCTTCTCACAAAAAAAAACTATAGAGTTCTAAACCTCCTACATTCTCCATTTTTGACTAACCTAACCCAACCTAACCCAGATTGATAACCAAAAAGACATTGTAATTCAGAAAAAATATTCGTACACTTGACAGCCTACCGCAACAAGGCGAAATTGAATAAATTACACGAAATCTGAATAACAGTCTTGTAACGAGTTCCATTTATCTTGAGAAACCCACTTTTTTAATATAGCTAAGCTGGGTAAGGATACTGCTTCATCGTTGTAGAGAAATCATATTTTGTTGCATTTAATTATATTAGCTGTCGTTTTTACCATCTTTCTAAAGTTTTTTTTATGTGAGAAGAGTAGCAAACGAGTGTGCAAACCACCTGATGTTAAGTAGTGCAGCTCGGCCACGCAGGTAGTCAACTGCGTGATGTCACTTGTCTGTCTTCCATCTCCACTTACTCCATTCATAATATTAGTTGTAAATGTCATTTTGAAAGATACTTTGAAAAGATGTGTTTTGGAATTTTTTCTTCATGTCCCGTCTTCAAAACGAAAGACCTTACGAGTCGGTGATAGTTTATTGACATATTGAAAAATATTTTGTGTATGATTTTGACAGTATAGAAGTCTATTTATCCTGACAGTGTGAAACAGTTCTGCAGTCAAACTGTCAATCAGAGCTGTCATAATTAAATACGAATCTATTTTGAAAAAAAAAAAGTTTTTGTATTTTAAGAGCCTTACTAACTATGCTGACAGTTTGAAACACAGTTATGCAATTAAACTGTAAATTAGAGCTGTTATAATTAAATAAGAATCTACTTTGAGTAAAAATATTTTGATGTTGTATTTTAAGAGCCTTACTAAGTATGCTGACTGTTAACTGAAACTGAAACTAATAAAATTAATAGCTTGGAAAACTGTTATCGCCCATCGCGCATCGGTCAAAGGGAAGCAATTCGCCAGAACCTCTCTTGAAACTAATAAAATAAATCATTTTCCTATCTGATTTAGAAGTTGGGTCTTGGACCACAAACGGATTAATGATCTAATTACTTTCCTATGTTACGGTTCCTCGCCAAATTACTACTTGAAACTTATTATCTTGAACTTATTATCGAAAGGTGGAAGAACTATAGTTCGACCGGGGAGGTACCACCGCCGCCCTCATAATCCGCTGTAAAGCATTGTGTTCCGTTTGGAGAGGTGCGGTTGCTGGCTACACTTTGAAGACTAAGAAACGGGCATGCAGGCCACCTGATGTTAAGTGGTCACTGCAGCCCATAGACAACCACGTCCAATCTCAAACAG
>DWON01011299.1:0-10265 GCA_018251015.1 Phocides pigmalion okeechobee
ATTGTTGATTCATTCGGCAAGGTTTGTTTTTAATGAAATGCAATCGTCTGCTTATTGTTCTATGATGGGTAGATGAGGCACGGCATTGAGTTGGTTCAATTTGAAATTAATAATAGCAATAAAAACTTCAAGTTTACCATAAATGAAATCAAGGAAATTAATCTGCATTTCTTATGTACAATTTCGCAATCCTTTTTACCATGTTTTTCATACTTTATGAATCAATTAGCGACTCGACCCAGCTCCGCTCGGGTAATAGAGTTTATATTTACTTATATTATTTTTCTTTCATACATACATACATCCAGTGCTTACCTAGTTGTAAAAACTAACAATTAGAAACGTCTACATATATTTCAGACGACTGAATTACTTAATTGAATTCAACTATTGAATTTCTCGCCCAATTTACAAAAAAAACTTAACTTATTATGCACCAAAACCTTCCTCAGGAATCACTACCTATTATTGAAAACTGTGAGAAGATCCGCCCAGTACTTTTTGAGTTCATCATGAATAGACAGACAGATAGACGCGACGGGGGACTTTGTTTTATAACATTAGAATTCGTATTGACTTAGTTATGATACTTCACAAAGACTAAAATAATGAGTACATGGATATATTTTTCATACTAATTGGTACAGTTAATATTGAAGATACTGTGAATACAACCAATTAGTCGCAGATACAGGAAGTCCTAATTAGACGATGTGAAATTGAACTATTTATCTAGAATCTATGTTAGTGTATCGGTTTACTTTGATACTAAATCGACCACTAATAGCCCATTGACTAGCTCAGCGAGATATATAATGTTGAATCGAGAACGGTGTTGAGTATGTAACATACCTTTTACAATAGAAATAAATTTAAATTTATAGGTCTATATAGTCTGTTATGGAAGTAATTATATATTTTAAAAACTTAATAAGTATTATAGACATCAGTGGAAATAATATAAATAGTACGATGATTTACAACACGCAAACAAATATCTTTGAAGATATCATCGCAGTTTACATTAGAATTTACGTTACAAATAATGAATTGTTTTTTAAATATTAGTTTTTTATGTAAAAAGAGTAGGAAATGAGCATACAAACCACCTGATGTAAAGTAGTCGCAGCCCATAAACATCCACGTACAACCACAAACACAACTGAAATCCTGTATGAGCTCGAACGTAGATACGTTGCTACTTCTAAGGAATAAGATGGTCTTCTCGTTTCAAAGTGTAACCGGGAAACGCACCTCTCCAACCGAAACACAAGTAATGCCTTACGGCGAATTATGAGGGCGGCGGTGGTAAGTCCCCTGTTGAACTGTAGTTGTCACACCTTTAAAATATCTATTTAATAAACTTACAAGGAAAAGATTTATTTACTAAATATATCATTACGCTTACATTCACGACTTGCACCATCTCTTTTATTGTTGCTATTACTAAAAGTGGGAGTACAGTTCCACTTAACCAAATTTGACAGGTATCCAACTCACGCCTACAATGTCTAAAACAATAAGCTTTAGAGGCGATGCAAAATGTATTTACACAACCAGCGTTGTAACAAATTATGGTTTACGACCTTTGATTGATACTTATTATGGATGATGGTTGGGCGTATTTACCATTATTTTGAGTATGATTTTCTTATTTTGAAATCTACATACCCGTCTCCTTCTAAGCTATGCAATGATTAACAGCAACAAGACCTTATAAAGAAATAAAAAAATCTAAGTTAAGTGGCAATTAATATAAAAGCTGTAGAGGATACGATGAAATTATTATTTTTATCGCATCCAGCAGTTTTGCAATCTGTGAAATTGTGGAAGAGACTACTTATTTTAATGTTACCCTCAGTTTTTGTTGAAACTTCTACGTATGCCCTTCGATGTTAAATATTAATCTGTTTCTCATGTAATTGAATTATTGTTGTGACAAAGCAATTTCAATTACTTTATTTCATTTTAAGTTATTTACATACACTTACAGTTAGTGAATGTCAGTTAGAATGTTCAGTTCTTCGGTTTTGAGCTTCGTAGTGAGAATGGTGAGGCGGTAAAGTGGAAAACTCTCAGTACTCTTTATAAATCTGTTAGTGTCATAAAGATTTTTAACCTATTTTAAAGCCTTTTTTAAAGGTAGAGCCTTTAGAGCTCGCCGGGGGCGGTCCCCCCCACACCCTCATAACCCGCCGTAAAGCAATATGTTCTTCATGTATTGTCTTTCGGTTGGGGAGGTGTGGTTGCCGGATACACATTATTGGAGGCGAGCATCTTAGTCCTCCTTACTCTTTCATTATAAAGAAATACATAAATATGTATTTACCCTCACTTTATATATTTTAAACTCACGTTTGTATTCTCACTTTCATTGGAAATTTTGTCGAGTGTGAATATATTGTTCCAAAACTTGATTGTATTGACCTTTCTTTGCTATTAACACATATATCCACTTTATAACGAAATGTGGCTTCCGATGTTAAATTTCATTCTTTCACATTTAACGTGTTACTAATATGTTATGTTATAAACGTGGCTTTTTAGCGATTGTTGGGACATATTAATTTCAAACTTTGATTCCAGATCGACAAATAGCAAAAGATAAAAAGGTTGCAGTGATAGTGCCATTTTGCAGTCTTGCAAAAGAATAATTCACTTCGTCATTTTTTTTTTTATACAATATTTGATATAAAATTAATCTCACTTACTGTCAGGCACATAAATAGCCAAAATGTGTGTCGATAACACTTAGAAACTTTATTTGAATATTATAAGCATTCTTTTTTTTCAATAATAAATAATGAAATAGATTATATGTGTCCAGCTCGATGGCCTTTTATAAATAATAACTCCAAAAGTCTTCACAAATAATAACATAACCGTAACGTACTATATTATCGTAATATTTATGTGACATTGGCCATAGAAAAGATAGGATTTAAGAAATAATCAGTATAGATAAATGTTCTGAAGCCACATTATTGAAGTAATACTCATTGGATAACCCTTTACGTTTCAAAATTTCAAAACATTCGAGAATTGTACCAAACAAACAGATTTCCTGCAATCAGTTGCAACAACCAATTAGATAATTAGATACTCCCAACTTTTAGACAATACGTAATAATTACATTGTACAGTCGTCCACTCGTATTGCCAAAACATTTGTTTTCGTCGTGAGTGGCTTTAATCGGATTACTTATGTTCTTGTCACGAGCGGCCACATTCGGGCCAAGGTCTCCGTATTTCACTAATGTGCACTATTCATAACAATAACAGCTTAATGGATGTATTGTGGCTTCATGCTATGTGTAGACTAGGCTTGTTAAGCTACTGACTAAATAGGTAAGGTTCTACGTCTTCAATCAACGGCTAACAATAGCCTTATAACTACCATAATGTTAGATATACGTTTGCATTGCATTATGATAGCAGAACTATAATTCGACCAGGGAGATAAAACGATAAAACGACCAGGGAGACAAAATACATCAAAGAGTATCAAGGAAAGATTTGTGTTTCGGTTGAAGATATGTGGATGTCAGCTATATTTAGAAGCCTGCCAACTTTCTTAGCACTTTTTACATATATGTAGATTATTTTCCAGAAATAAAAGTCATATGTACGAAGTAGCCACGTGAACAATTCTGCTATAAAAAAAATTGTATTTCTAAAAGGCAAAACGTTAACAATGAGTAAAGTAGTATGTTAATACATACGAAGATATAGTCTATGTAAATACAATTAGTTTTGAGATTTTCATTGTTATAAATATGTTTTTTCTGTAATACAGGATTAATTTGAGGTTGTAAAATGTCAATGTAAAAATAGATTGATATTTATACCATTAAAACTGATTTCAAATTGTGATGTATATTCAGATATGAAATAACATATGTATGAATCAGTTATTAAGTTAGAATTGTAGCATCAACTCACAATCTAATACTTCCCGGATCCAGGTTATAAATTTTCTATCGAAACGTCATAAAGAAGAATATCTTACACATAACATAGAATTTTAGGTCACCATCCAGAATATAATTTGAAATTCCATTGGTGTTATTAACATGTTTAAGGATGTTATGTCCCATAACATTGTATCATTGACATCAATCGTTAAAGAAATGCCCTAATTTGAAATAAAAAAATTGTGTATCGTAATTAAAAAATATCGAAAATTAAATATGTGGAAACTATTTAACATCTCGATAACATCGATAAAAGTTTACCTTTTCCCACAGAAGCATTTTTCAAATAATTAAACGTTCTGTAACTTGGATGAGCCCAACTATGCTAAGATGTAAATGGCTGTTGTCGACTAAAGAGATTTGTCGGTAACACCAAATAGGATACCCGAAGGGGTAATTTGAAACAATAATAGTATAAAATAACTCTTTTGCCACTCCTTTAAGCATATTAACCATTTACTACTGTTATAAGACACAGTAAAAGTGAAGGCGGTCTCCCCGCATTCAAACGACAACATATTCTACCAACTTTACTCCAATGAAGAAAAAATCAGCAACGTAACCCGTTGCTGATTTTTTCTTTATTGCAAAAGTTATTAGTATTTAAAGTTATTAATGCGATTTCTATTGTCACTTGTCGGATTATGACGATGCTCTTCTATGTGTATTGACAGCTACTTTGCCCAATATGTAAAGTCTAAACGAATTACATATTTTTTACGTTAGAAAAGTAGAAAATAATCCTCAGACCACCTGACGGTAAATTGTATTTGCAACCAATGGACATCCACGTAAAATTTCAAACAAGATGCGCTGCTACTGAGAACTAATATTGTCCCCTCACTTCGGAGTGTACTGAAATTGCATCTCCGGAACCGAAACCCAAGACTAATAAGGCAAGTAATTGGGTGACAGCGGTACTTTCAAACTATAGCTCTACCACCTTTCAAATATCTTTATATAAGCTTTATGTAATATTTATATAAAAGTAAAAAACAAGCTTTCGATAAACGATTTTGCGGGACATTAGTTAGTCTGTAAAGTCTGTGTCCGTATCAGAAATGTTGATGAAGTGTTGTGGTAGCAAAGTGTTAATAATCGGTGATAGTGATAGTAGTTTTATAATGGGACATATTGTTAATAGGACATATTGCTTATAGATTTTGTTAATAGGACATGTTGTTTAATAGGTCCTTTTTTATAAGGTTAATTTAATTTTAGGACATTGTGACACGGAAATGTTCTACCGTTTGAATATCGAATTATTTGATTTCCATATTCAATCCATACTAATATTATAAATGTGAATGTAAGTTTGTTTGTTACTTTCACGCCAAAACTACTCAACTGATTATCGTGAAACTTTGGACACAATTTCTTAGAGCTATTACAAAGGACATAGGATGTTTTTTTTTTCACAAACCTTTTGTGGCGGCCATGATTGATTGTTAAAAAAATTGAATTTGTCAAAGCCTTCAAATTAATATCTTATTGACTATATCGTCAGTTGTTTTGATTTTTTGTATGTTTCATGTTATTTTGTTCTGTCACTTATAAGCAATACTAAAATGATTTCAATTTTTTGAGATTAGGTACCAGTTTATTGTTTTAGTTATTACTGGCTGCAATGATCTTTGATATTTATTTAAGGGTTTCAACGCGATCAAAGACGCGGATAGAAACTAGTAATGAATAAAAGAAAAAAGCCTTCGATTTTGTAGGTCACCATAAGTCTAGCGGAAAAGTAATTATATCGTAAAGTCATCCATGAGAATATCTGTCGTCACGTGTCTGAACGTTGATAGCCAATCAGACTACATACATATATGTTGTTGTATAAACATAACGTGACCAAACGTTGTTTGGAACGGGACAGTCACTTTACGTGTTTCCGTCCCGGTGTTTCAAAACCCTCACGACGGAAAATTGTCCCGTATTGGCACACTGCGATATATTAAAATATTTTTCCTCTGCGAAGTACAAAAACAACTAAACATTTACGTTTGCTATTTTAATTTTTTTACTAAATACTTATGTGATGTGTAAAACTTTTTCATTCATGAATCTGACCTGCCAGCTGATGTAAATAAACTGATGTCCCGTTTTGAGTGAAATATAAATCGTCAGGTTATATATATACACTTGTATGTATATTGACGGCAACTTTCTCCATACAAAAAGTCGACACGACCTGTAGCCGGCGATTGTTATTATCGCGCTTGTAACACGCCTCGACATAGAACAGCTTTGCATACCGGTTTACACGACACTTTTATATTTTCTCAATATATCTTTGTATATATTTTGATGTGTCTGATAATTAATTGATCACTTTGTACGGTTTATGTGCTTGCGTCTAAATGTGTGTGAATTTAATTAGATATACATACATGAAGAAGTCCTTTACATACTTGATTTAAAATCTGTTTTTTTTTTATCTTTTAATGGGAAAAATACAAGCACTGACTCTACATTGAATACACATTACTACAAAAAATAATTGATAAATTTTATTTATATAATTATTATTTATTGAAATTGATAATAAAAATATATATGAAGAGATCCTTTAGATACATGATTTAAAATCTGTGTTTGTTAATGTTTAATGAGAAAATTAGAAGCATTGATATTTGATATACATTACTACCAACCATATTTGATAATTTTTATTTATTTCATCATTATTTATTCATTGAATTCAATAATAAAATTAAATGGCATGATAATAACCCCTGTCATTCAAACTGCGTTTAATCTCTTCAACGTACAAAAAAAGCTCTTTCCAATAGGTAAAATCACAATTAATTCGAAGGGTGGTTTTGTTCGAAGTAGGGCAGATGGGGTGTGCGAGACATCTGCCTGACACGTGCGCCCTATTGACCCTAAACAGATGCGTCATGGAATGTTGAATGTATTTATGAGAAGTAGAGATTTCGAACTTTTTGCTTTGACATTTAGTTACTTATGTATTTACAATCTGCAAAAAAGAGGGATAATAATATGCATGTGCAAGCATAGGAAGCATGGTATGCTCGCATGTCTAACAGGGTAACAGCAAACCGCCTATAATGTTGTACAAAACGTAACAGATTTGCAACACCCCAGGCCGTCTCCCACGCTCGGAACACGCCAGTTAGAAACACGTGTTCCGCGACCCATAAACTAATAGGCTGCCCCTTTCTATTCCGTACCAAGAGAGTGAGACAGTGACAGCTACTGAGGGACCAGCAGTTCCGAGAGCTACGGCGACGTTTCGAAAACGCCTCAAGCTGAATCCCAGGCTCTGTGTCCAAATTATTCCTCATTGTGCAGAATTGTGAATAATTTATGCCTAATTATTCCTCGCATGCCAGCTTTGAATTCCGCACGTGGTCGAATGCTACAGTTTCATCACGCGACCGCAATTAGAATGCATTTACCTTTTGTTCAAAATGAGATTTTGCGTCATAACTTATCAGAGATATCTCATGAAAGTGGTGCTTGAAACTCTTCCATTTTTACCACTTTTTTATTTATTTTAAATCGTAATGCTGAGTTTGTTAGACTAAAGCTAGTCAACAGGATTAAGTTGGAATTTCTGTGACAACACTGAAAATACCGAAAATGTTATTATGGGTTCAATCTCATCTACCCGTCAAATAACTAAAAGATATAAAAGTTTGTTCGTGGTTTGAGTATATATGAATTTCTATAGTTGTCATTAACTCCATCTACGCATGAAGTCTTAGTTAGGCGCTATGCGTATAATGTATGTTATATTTTGTATATTTTTTTCCTTGATAAATGTTTCCTCAAATATAACTGACAGACATTAAAAGCTAGTTTAGGTATAAATATAAAAAGGTATAACGCCTTTACGTTTCAGTCTTTTACATATAAGTTAAGATAACTTCAGAAAAGTATTATTTTAAAAACATAGTTTACAATCTTTTTTGTCAATAAAAACAAATCCCAGTATTTATACACTTAGTCTCTTAAACATTCTAAATACGTTTCGTGACCGATGCCCACGTATTGCCCATCCATACACAATATCGTGCATGTGTCCGGATAAAAGAAGAACCCTCGATAGTGGGACGACAGGAGATCGTAAATTAGACGATTACGATCTGAACAGGATGTTTACAAGGCCGTGGTCAAGACAGATGAGTGCAGGACAATGTTGTTCCATTCATATGACATTAGATATCTTTCCATCTGTGGAGTTGCTGACGTACATGGTTTTACGAGTTCTTGTATGATGAGTTACTCGTCCATTCGTTAAAAATAAGCCTGGATAGTAAAAGACATAGATAAATACATTTTTTATCATTTGTAACATAAGTAAAATTTAAGTTGTTTCATTGCCGAGGAATTTTGCGATAGCACATTTAATTCATACTAAAAACTAGAAATACATACCATAAGAAAAGAGGTTATGTCGTTAATGTCGATTATTAGAAATCGTCCATAGAACAGCTTTAGTAAAGCTAATAAAAATTAGGAATATTTGGAAAATTAATATTAAATATAATTTCCTTGTATTGTAGTGCGATTAACATCACAATAAGATTACTTCTTACTACGAAATGTTCTCAAAATCGGTTATATTTTTAGCATTTTTTTTTGTAGTGCTACGTATTCAATTAAAACAACCAGTAATTAACCAAACTCTGTACTAACGCATTAATTCTTGGATATGAGTATGTATGTATTCGTAAGTAGCGAAAATTGAAAATCAATACATGGTTTTAACTTAGTCGCATGCACATTTAGTAAAGAAGATTTTACCCTAGTTTATCTGCGACGGAACAGCCCCCATATTCTTTTTTACGTTATGGCTACAGAATACCCCAGTCCTATTTTGGTTTGAAGCTTGTGGTAAGGTATAAATATTGATGTGAAGTATTCAAAGTAACTCCTTATGGGCTGTAACGTGCCTGTGATCCTGATGACACTGCTATACTATCGATCAAATCTATCACGCAGGCGGAGACCACTCAAAACCAGGAAGCTGCACATTTTGTGCATCCATAGCACATAAATGAGTGGTAGGGGCACTTAATGTTGTAGTCTTTCAAGGTGATAGAACTATAGTTCGACCGGGGATACATAATCACACATAATCCGCCGTAAGGCATTAGTTAGTCCTCAGGAGTATCAACGCATCTACGTTGAGCGCCGATAAGATTTCGGTCGTGTTTGTGGTTGTACGTCGATGTCTATGGGCTGCGACTACTTAACATTAGGTGGTTTTCATGCTCGTATGTTACTCTTCTCACATAAAAAAAACTTACTTACGACAGAGGAATTTGTAGGCATTTATCAAAGCCTTAATTGGCAAATCGAATATAACAAGAAATTGACAAGTTAATTGCCCCAGCACAAATAAGGAGCGAATTTATGCAGGCTTCCGCTCTCACAAAGTTACAGCAAATGGTGCGTACATATTGTCTACATTACACTAACCGTCTTCGGAGTGGCAATTTCCCATATTTTACACTCAATAAACGGGCAGAACATTCTCACAGTCATGTAAATGAGATACGATAACTGTATGCTACGACTGGGTCTCGTAATAAAGTAATAAATACGTGTATAGTATGGATCATACTTACTCGTAATACATGTAGGTAAGAGCTAATAGCATCTAATAGCCGCGGCGGTGGTTCCGTATAATGAATAGTGAAGCCACCCATTGCGTGGGGACGGCTCGCGTCTACTTCGTAGAGACCGTGTGGGGATGTCACATTTGCCACCAATAAAAGTTTTTTAATTAAAAAATAACCTAACCTAACCTAACACATTTGCAGTATTAAAACTTACCTTACCTTTGTCCTCTAAACTTGTTACCATGTCTGCTACCCAAAGGTTGTCTGGAAGTGTTCGCTACTGTAGCGATAACACCGCCTTTTGGTCACCACTACTATATTGGTTTTATTGTATTTTCTGTTGTGTATTCTTTGTGGTGGTTCTATAAAGCATATTTGATTTGATTTGATTTGATAAAACAGACGTCAATCTTACACAGGTTTGTAGAAGCATTTTCACATATATTTAAGACAAAATTACAAACGAGAATGTAGTCTGCCTAATGGAATACATTGCTGCCCAATGATGTTTATAAACAATCATAGAAACATGCATTGAATTATATACCATTATACATAGTGGTACCGGAGTGTTGCAAAGTAATTTTAACAATAACTTGATAGCGATCATTTACAGTACGATTGCTACCTGAAATCCATCACAGATGCTTCGCTACTCCCGAGGACTAAGATAGAGTTCCCTCGCTTGCTTTACCTG
>DWON01011300.1:0-10265 GCA_018251015.1 Phocides pigmalion okeechobee
TAAAAAAAAATACAAACTAATATAGATAAATTAAAATGGAATTATATAAACAATCATTATTTAGATTAATTAAATTGAGTTATACATAAAATAGAAAAGAGTTACAAAAACATAATTAGTAAATGTCAGGTAATGTCAATTGAATTTAGTTTAATGATGATATATAAAAATATCATATACTCAAAGTGGCTTGTATATTATACAAACCAAGTATACCGATACACAAACTTAGAAATCTGGCAATAAAATATAAACAGGTACAAAATTGAAATGACACAAATTGTTCTAATTAAAGTGCTAGAAAATTAAATGTAAATACACAACTCACACTGATTGTCTGTAATGAGTAGATTCTCATGTATTGCAGTTGTTTTCTCTAGACTAGAGATGCACCGACAATTCACAGAAATTTTAAATACATTTGCATCCGTGTAGAATCAACAAACACACAGACTTTGTTTCCGCTCGCAGTCTCGAAGCGCCGACGAAAATACACTTGTGTTCGTCCGTAAGAAGGACAAATGAGTGTCTATAACTGCTACCTTATGGCAGAACAATAAGTAAATAAACAAATATGAAAATAACATACTCATTGTATTTCTTCCGAAGCTCATTTTCCGCTTTTCGACTGAATGTTGTAAATTTACTGAAGTCCTCAACAATTGCATTATAAACTTTTACTGGCATCGGTTTGATTGGTGTATCTGACATGATATTGCATATGAGAAACAAAAGCCTTATTATTATTTGATTTTTTACGGAGTACAGGCTTTTACTTTACTTTTGTTCTATACCTACATTACCTTAAACCCAAAATCAATTTGAAAAATGTCATTTCAATTAGTGACAATCAGTGTAGCCATCGTTAAAATTATTCCTGCAAAAAAATCAAAAACCTCTGTCTCTCGAGTTATTATGTAAAAAATATTGTTACTTAAGCAGAAATATATAAGTGAAACAATTATTACATTTGGTTAGAGTGCTTATTGTTCCATAAGTTGAATTCAAATTTATAAACAATTACACAAATCTATTGAGATTGTTAAAGAGCTTCAAAGAAACATTAGGCACAAAACGACGAATTTAAGGCCATGTTAAAAAATCACAGTAATGACTTGACTGTCATGTCAAATATTAGTAATCAAATCAGAATCGAATTGATTAAATATATTGTTATGATTTAGTTACGTATTCGCAAAACGAACGAACAATTTATATTAACCACCGAAAATAATTGTTTAATAAATAATAATTTTAATTTTTGAACACAATGGTTGTTGGTGCATTTCCTATTGCTAAATTGTCAGTTTTGTTAGTTAAACAAATAAGCAAACCGATTGCAAATGCTTGCAAAGAACGAGCCAAAAATAGTCCATTCTTCAGAACCTATGTCTGTATGCCACCAGCTCAATGTATGTAATCTTTTACTATAATATTAATTTCTGTTATAGTTGTTATTGTCACTAATCACTATTTTTTGTGATTACAGTTTATAACTGGTGTGAGGTAAAAGCAAAAATGTGGATCTTAAACTTAGGCAAACCAGTAAACATTCCAGTGTTGAGCCAGGAAATGGCGATTGAACTTGGAGCCAACTTGCTTGGTGAGACTGTCATCTTTGTCATAGGAGCAGGTCTACTTATAGTGGAATACAATAGGTGAGTTTCATTAGTATAGTTTGATGGCCACATAATATCTTAAATATATCATAATCTAGTATGTAGTGTTTGGTGGTCATTGCAAGTGGATGTCTGCAACACACATTTACAACTCTCATTGTAATATCTCTCTAACTGTAATTAAATTACATACTGTTCTTATTTATGCATGTATGAAGCTTTTGGCCCAGAGGTTATTTTACATAGAATTTTAATATAGTTATTAGTAACAGCAATGCACCTCAGGTAAAGTTTCTAGCTTTTTTCAGTTGCTATCAGGAACCACTTCACCAGTGGGAAACACTAATATTGCTTCCATTACATAATATTGTAAGATAAGGTCATATTAAATTTTCTTATAAATAGTCATTCATATTAGTAATGTATATAAATAATTGCTGTACAAACTTGCATATTCCCTGAAATTAAATGATCATGATTATGATTAATAATGAATTTCAGCAAAGTTTTCTGCACATTAGTCTACTCACATCTTTCAATGCCAAACCTAAATTCTGATATTTTCATCAATTCTTTTTGTTTTTCAAAATAGTTTTATATATCATTGTGTTATTAATTTTAGTAAACTCTTAAGGTGTATGTACATTTTTAAAGGCAAAGTAAAAAAGAAGCTGCAAAGGAAGCAAAACGGGAAGAAGAAATGAACCACATCACATCGACAATAACAGATCTTTACTTTACTGTGCAACAACAGCAGACACAGCTTCGGGAAATGGAGAGAGTGGTTTTATCTATGGGTAAGTCTTGTTTTTCATGTACAATGCACAATGTTTACTGTACCAGTTTTGGCCATTGGTTCTATCTCAAGGAGTAAGACTTTAGTCCACATTCATATTTATAAAAATGATAACATATAACTGCTTCAAATATCAGTATAGTAGTACTGCTTATTTGGATATTGAGCATAGTTACACAGCAAATTTTGCAATTTTATTATTTCAGGAGGCAAGAAGCCAATTTTACCACCAAAACCACCCCCAAGTGCACCCTCTGGACCCTCTCCGCCGCCCTCAGGACCAGAACTGTTACCTACACCAGCTCTACCTAAAAACATACATATGAAATATTATGGTAGTCCCATAAGTACTACACCATACCCAGACAAGGGATTGATTCTGCAATCACTCAACTACATCCAAATGGATGTTTTCAGCTCATTTTTTAAAGATTCAGAAGAAAAGGAAATAAAGCAAAGTGTTGACCGTACTCCGAGTAAACAAGCTAAATACCAACCAGCAGTCCTTTCTGAGGCTTTGAACAATATAGAGAACACTTTTAGGAGTCTATTTTAATTTTTGTTAAACCTTCAGATCAGTTCTTTTAATGTACTATAAAGTTATTAATTTATTGTTAGCACCATTCTTTGTTCTTAGAACAAGTGTACAGCATTTGTATATTTTTTGTTTATCAGTTGTGTAATTAAAATTTTTATTAGGTTGCATATTTTTTGTAGAATATTGTGTAAAATTAATGTTAGTACATTAGAATTACATTTGAAATGGTCACTTTAATAGCTTCACCAGAGAGTTGCTTAGTAACCATGAGGAGGTCAACTGGAAAAAAAGTTGAATGACACACAATATCCAACACCAAACCATGTAATGAATGGGAGGGATTTTAACACTTTCCCTGTAGCGCAGATATATACGAACAAGTCAGTATTGCTGGAGGTAACCCTAAACTGGAGAATAATTGATTAGACTGAAGGTACGCCGAAAAATTACTGAATTATTGTATTTTTAGCATCTGTGCACAGATTTTTAACACCGTCCCCATTCTTGTAGCGCTGACTTAAAAACAGCACTTTTGTCTGCTCATAATCCATACTTATTTGTCCGTACAACCCAGGTGTGTAGGATCCACAAGCACGTCACGCCCAGAATTACACAGCAGTTTCGTAGCCGCAGGGAAAGTGTTAATTGAACTTAATATAACCCAACACGTAAAGCTGTCTGATAATTGTTAAATGTGTATGATATGTTTAATGATAGCTCAACTCCACGTATTTACGATATTAATTGTATGTAGTCAATGTGGATGTTGTATACAGGAAGTTGATATGTTTAATCCCGTAAATGAGTATGTATAAAATGTTCTTAATTATAAGTATTTCTAATACATACTTCAGACAATATTGGATTTTTCATGATACATCCCATAGTTAACTTATGAATATTTCTTTACATGTCTTTATTAAGCACTTCATTTGTTAACAGTTGATTGTAGTTGAAAACAATAAGGATTTCATAGCACTTGTATAAAAGATAAGGATAAAATTCCTATGATAATAAAATGTTGCATTTTCTTAAGAGAAATATACAAATATATAAACTTTAATATTTGCATCAAAAATAGTCAAGTTTTAATATACAATATATTTAATACATAAATTTAGTAACATTTCTAATTGAGTAGAACTTAACATATTTTCTCACAAGTCAACTATTTGCATTGCTCAATTCAGTTTAGAAATACAGAAATGTTGATTATTTCTGTTCAAGCCACTCATCCATATATTTACAACCCTGAGGGGTGATTAGTCCTTCAGAGGAACACTTGCGTATAAGTGGGCAAACTCCACAAGGAACTTGCACAAGTCCTGGGGATGGTATTAGAGGTTCTATAGCACGAAATACTTTGGTGCCATCTGGATACACATTGCTTTCTGCCTTTCCATCATAAACTAGTGTGTTTAATATTGTCACAACATGTTCAACTGTCAATGTTTCCTGAAAAAAAATCATTTTATCTATAAAAAAACTGTAGTTGCATTACTGTCTACCTTACTTTAAAATGAAGTAACAAATAAATAAAAGTTTAAAAAAAAATAAAAAACACGCTGCTATAAAAAATCCAACTAAAAAACGATAAATAAGAAAAAAAAATTTTGATTAAAAAAAAGCATGGGGTCCTTTTTCTGTGATCTGTGGATACCACATTCCCTAAGCTTTTTTTTTAATCGCAATATTTTTTTTTTCTTATTTATCCTTTTTTAATTGGGTCTTTTTATAAAAGCTTGTTTTTTACTTTTTTTAACTATTATTTATTTTCAATTTTTTTGTTTCATATTATTGCATTGTCATCGGTCCTTGATATGTATGCAAATAAATCAGACTTGTGGAAATTGGTGAAAATTATGCTCAAAGAATCCGTTATATATATACATACATAGATACAACCCAAGGTAATAAAAGCGTGTTAATAAGCAAGCACTTTGCTTGTCATATGTAATCAACACCATAGAATAGACAGGCCCATTTGAAATCAATACTAGTTGCTATTCTAAAGAATAAGTAAGATGGTCATCTTATTTTAAAGAGGTAACCATACCTTTATACCAGAGCATAAGAATTACTATAGTTAATAGTATCAGGCGTTACTTTGCGGAAATTCATGCTATTAAGTTGTTTTTTGTTAAAATTACTTTGCAACAGTTAGCCACCACAATGTATAATAGTATATATTTCAAAGCATGCACTATACCCGCCCTCTCTCCCGGATAGGAAAATGTGATGTGATTAAAAATATATACCATTAAACATATTAGTACCAACACATGTTTCGCCCCACAAAACGTAGCATCATTAGGGTAAGTTGACTCTACGATGGTTGATCGGTGTAGTAATGGTTCCCTGTCAGACCATACATAACCCGGTTATAGATCACCAGGTTATGTGTACGATGTATTACACAAATTACTAACTGTTATGTAAATTACTAAAGTTATCAACTTGTATTGTTATATGAGATTTTTAGATTGGCAAGAAAAAGAACAGCACAGCATCTTATCTAATGATAATCTATAGAATTAGGCGATTGACAGACCCAGAGATGAGTTTTGGTATTCTGTGTATAGCCCAAAATCACAGAAAATGGAATACTGATTTTTTTAGGTTCTTTATATACATATGATATATTTTATAAAGATATTGATAATGATTGAATGAAAAATGAATGAAAGTTTGTATGAAAGTATTTTCTTCTGTGTGAATAAAGCTATGGACAATGGGTGTATGGAATTTAAGGATACATTATACAACAAGGGAAAATATTATTACTTACATTGCTAATCTTCAAATCTGTGATATATTTCTGCACTTCAACTGCACTTGCAAAAGATTGTGTTCTACCAACAATAGGCCCTCTTGCATTGTTTTTGATTTTATCTGCCCTCTGTTGTAAAAACCTCAAACACTGTTGATTAAGGATATCAACATATTCTGACTCAAAGTCTTGATCTTGGTACCACGGTCCACCAGATACTGATTGGTCAGGTTCTAAATTATACAGCATATAAACTTTTTTCTTTGAAGCCTACAAAAAAAGATGTCACTTTATTAATGAGAATGAGAAACTTCAGATAAATGTAGAAAGAGTTCATTTCCTCTACTATAGCAAATATGTTTTATATTTTACTTATAAAAATAGATGTAATTTTCAAAAAAAAGTCCAGAAAAAAAACTACTACCACAAATGAAGATACTATGATTTTATACTTATTTTGATGTATCACCTTACATTTATTACGTCTCATCATACATTTATTTTTATTGCACTAGCCGCTGCTTGCAATTTCGTTCACATTGGCTTTAATTTATGGATTGTTCCACATTTTTAACAGTAAAATCACACACGATTATGTGAAAACATTACTTTTTTTTGTTTAGTTTGAGTGAAATTAAACAAACTCTAAAATTTAAGTGAAGGGAAATGCAATAAAATAATTAAAACCACCTTGAATATTTTTTCTTTTCTATAATGTTACTATAGATAATAGTAATTTGTGGATTTACTTACATTCACACATTTGACAGCTTTAATAGCTTTTTTACCTTCAAGATTCTTCAATACTTTCGTAACTTGTGTAATAGCTAGATTAGATCGCAGTCTGATGTCCCGCATCCATATCCCCTTGTTGCCTGCTTCCTCAATCAGATTAAATACCACTTTTTCTTCATTATCTCCACTTACAGCTGTTTTTGAGGTTTGGGGTTTTAGCCTGTTATGAAAATGTTAAATTATATATGTTTATTAAAAAATATAAAATAATTTTCTAGGTATAAATACAAGCAATTAATAGAGAATTGCTTACACCTGTGTATCACTGTTCACATAAAAAGAAATTTTGTTTATATAAACCTTTATAGAATCACAATATCATCTATTGTAGATGTGACTTAATGTGATTAAGTATTCTTATTGCCCAATTTCTGTTAGAATATACTTAGCAAGAAATATTTGATAAAGTTTACACTTTGTGGTTAATTATTGTCTGCATTACAAAGAGTGGCACAAATGACTACTGTATGTTCTAATAAACATATCAAAGTACACTTGAATGTTCAAAATTATACATACATACATAATTATGCACAAGCCACTGAACATTACTTAAAGGACTTATTATTTACATTCTGTAAATACTATGATTGCAAAGTGTTTAATAGACACATTACCTGTATATTAACGATCCACCTTGATCATACAAATCGAAAAGGCCTTGCTGCAATAATTTGTTGATGGTAGAAACAAGCTCTGCGGAAGAAAGCTCAGGAATAGCTGCAGATATATCTTTATTTGATATACCTTTTGGATTTTTCTTGGCAACGTTAATTATTTTATCAAGAAGAGCATCATCACTTTTTGATTCGCTCATTTTGAGTTTTTTATATCTTCTGAATTCAAAATTGTTACCATGCAATCACACCTTCAAAACTGAATTTAAACTTCTATCTCTTACAATTGCCTATTTACAAATGATAATTTTTTGACTTTGATCAAATTGACAATGACATTGACTTGACAAAATATGGACAATTACACAACCACAGACTATACAATACTATTACACTGCTAAACACCACGTTAATATGCATTTCACATTTTGTCAATATATTGCCTTTATATATTGGTATCATTGTCGTTTCAAAAGGTTGTATATTACCCTCCACGTGTGCTATATTTGGCATATAATTGATATAGTAGAGTGCTAACTTAACATTAAATACACTGCGGAAAATTTAACCACTTCGAAATCTTCCGTGATCTAGACCTGTTAAGCAGTATTAGTCGGAGACTCACAGAGGTCACTCGAAAAGAACGAACATCATGGTTTTGAAAAATAATATGCCTTCGCACCTAATGTTCTCGGACAGTGTAAAAAATAAAGTAAACTTGTCTCTAGTTAATGTCAATTGACATTGATAGAGAATTGTCAATTGTCAGTTTGAGCTGGCCAACAATTTACAAAAGCAGTTGTAAATGTTCTGAAAGTGATGGTTTATTAAACTTTAAATTTTTTGCTTTAAAAATGACCATTTATAGGAAATTAGAAACCCTTTATTAGTTTATTCTTTATTTAGTAATTATCACAATTACAATGAGACGGTTACCCCTTTGTAAACTTTTCGTATTATTGTGTTGTTGTTTCACGATTGTTTATGTTTATTTTTTAAGTGATACTAAAGCAAATGTGATCAGGAACGACAAGAACCAAAGTTTGAAATTAAGGTATTTTTACATGGTTGTTAATTAGAATAATGCGTTATGTCGGAGGTTAATTATAACTAAGTTAAACCACATTCGAATAAAAATAATAACACTTATAAAAACATTTCAGGATTATAGATGGTAATCGTAAAAATGATCAGAGGATTGTGTTATCGTTTGTCGTGTGTGATTCAAGATTTAACGAATCTCTTAATGTAATTAAATCCGCACTATTGTTCACTAGAACACCTGTACATTTTGTTATTTTTACTGATGACCAATTATGGACAAAGTTCAACGAGACTCTCTCTAAATGGAAAAAAATTGTGAATAATCAATTACAATTTGAGTTGCAAAGGATTAATTTTCCGGAAGCGCATGAAGAAGAGTGGTTGAACTTGTTCAGCAAATGTGCAGCTCAAAGATTGTTTATTCCTGTAAGTATTTTTCCTACTTCATTCTGTAGTTAAAGATATGATCAATGTGTTTCAACCTGGACATTTCATGTTTATTTCAACATTGGTTTTATAATATGCTAGTGAGGTATCAACAGAATATATTTTTATATATTATATAGTTTTGAATGAAGACATATGTGCAAATATCTTGTCTACATATGGTAAGTATGTCTTTTGGCTATATGTATTTGTTGGGATCAATCTTTTGTAAACTAAATTTTTGTTTTATTTCAGAAACTCATAACTCACATAGATGCTATGATATATGTAGACACAGATACTTTGTTTCTGGGTCCCGTTGATGAGTTATGGCACACCTTTTCTAATTTCAACAGCTCGCAGATCTCAGGGATGACTTTGGAAGATGACAACCCTAATGTATCCTGGTATCCCAGATTTGCTAAACATCCATTTTATGGAAAATATGGTACTTATGAGTTTATTATAAATATTTAAAATTCATTAAAGGGATTCATTTTATAACATTTTCAAAAGTAAATTAAGTAGATGTCTTTGCAAGTCAATCTATTTTACATATTAGAGAACAAAAATGCATATATGTTATTAACATCAGTTTTATTTGGAGCTTGTAAGTATTGGTTGCATTACCCACTTATTTTGGTAGATTTGAAATTTGTTTAATGTTTTTAATTAGAAAGATAAATATATTTAAAGAAGATATAAAATAGTATTACCCCTATTTTTAGGTTTAAACTCTGGTGTTATGTTAATGAATTTGACTAGAATGAGAAACTTTGGATGGGATAACTATGTGACACCAATAATGCTAAAATGGAAACTGTATATTCCATGGGGAGACCAGGTAATTTGTTAACCAAGTGTAAAATATTAATGTGTATTTTAAAATATTGTCCCTTCATGAACATTTTAATTTATTTTTCTTGTTGTCTGATACTAAATATTAAAGATAAACTGTAATTACATGATTATACTGGTTTAATGTTTTTTCACAATATTAAATTGTGATTTGAGTTATTATGTTTGCATGAAACCAGTTAGGCAGACATAAAGTCTACTCCGTTTGTAATAAGGGGCCTTACTACCATATCTTTTAAATAGACCAATATTAAGTTAATTAGAACATAACAGAAAATGGACCATGTATTATGTTACAATTTCATGAAAAGATCTGCAGCGTTGTTCGTATAATAAAGAGTATACAATTGTTATTTCTGTTGAATGTCTATACTATATAAAATGTGTTCTAATCATGGTGTTTCGAATCCATTATAGCTTCGAAACATGGTAGTTAAGCTCCTGATTTATTCCTTGATTTGTCAAACAAGTTTTTTTGTTTGTATATGTAAGAGTTTATTACATTCATTCATAACACAGAATAATTTGAGGGTAGGGATTTTTAAAAGTGTGTGAACTATAGTTTGACCGGGTAGGTACCACTGCCGTCCTCATAATCCACAGAAAAGCATTACTTGCGTTTCGGTATGAGAGGTGCGTTCGCCGGCTACACTTTGAAGCGAGGCTACCATCTTAGTCCTCAGGAGTAGCAACGCATCTATACGCTCGGATAGGATTTCGTTCGTCTTTGCACGTCGATGTCTATGGGCTGCGACTACTTAACATCAGGTGGTTTGTATTTTCTTAGCCTTGATATCTTTTT
>DWON01011301.1:0-10264 GCA_018251015.1 Phocides pigmalion okeechobee
ACCAACTTCTAAAAAAAAGAATTAACGTCGCAAACGAACATGCAAAGCCACCAAAGTTTAAATAGCTCTTTTCGACTTTCATCATTTTCAAATGGAACAGAAATCCTAGGAATTATACAACCTCAGTTAGGACTTCAGTCCTGTTAGCGTTTGAGTTTAGATATGATTTCGGTCGTGTTTGTGGATGTATCTGCAATTGCAACTGCAACGACCATTTGGTCCGCATGGTCGTTTGCAACACTTCTCTCATAAAAACTGCTTTAAATAAATCAAGCTTACTCGTTATTCGTTAGCGATGAGACATGTGAGATCCACTTGTCACCGGCATAGTTTTAACGATAAAAGTCATTGGTCGTTGTGAGACTGAAATATTATTTCTCCGATAGGTGTCATGGAGACTCTACACATGTTATAAAATGTATATTTCGACGATCCATAGAAGTTTCATTGACTCTATACGACTCTATAATTTTGTATACCGGTTTAACTCTAGACTGTATAATTATTTTATCTCCCATTCATTATGAGAATGTTCTATATAATTTCTTACTATTTAGTAAGTGAATTATTTTAGAAGCTTCATGTTGAACTTGGCTAACCTCGTAAAAGCATACACTAATTAATTTACCTTATTTCTCTTTGTGTCAATTTTACACACATATTTCATAGCCACACAAAATATTTTGTAACATGTTTTTATTTAAGGGAAGCAGTAAGCCTATCTGATGTTAAACGGTAACTTGCAAGCGCGGACATCATTAACTAACTCCGTATGATATTAATACCAGTTAAAGTCGATCACAGATGTGTCGCTTTTACATAATACGAAGATATGTTTGCTATAAACCTGTATTCCTATAACCAATACAAGAATACTATCAGTTCTCCATTCTGTTTTTAAACCAGAAATAGATATAGTTGACACAGATGAAATCCCAATACTTTTGGCACTTTAACGACTTCAGATTTCTACACTAAAAGTACTATTAAAACAAGTAATACTTCGTTTTATGTCTCATTGTTGGGCTCGGGCCCGCTTTCAATTACCTAGGCGAAGTTTGGAGCATGCTTCAACATGCTGCTCCACCATATATGGATAGAGATGTAGGTTAATGACCAATCCCGACTGTCAGATGATATCATACTGAGCCTTCGATAGGGCTCAACGTCTGCCATTTATCGGAATCAAGCTGATAGCAGCCCATCCAACTCCTGACCACACCCTGCGCTGCTAAACTCGTCGTTTTATGAATTAAACAATCGGCTGGGCTATGCAAGCTTTACATAACATAAGTACATAACATGTGCTTAGAAGACAGGTATATACGCAGAGGTATAAATGGTAATCACCTTGAAAATTACTAGAGCGTCGCGACCGCAAGCCGGTGTTTGGCAACCGCACGAGGTTACTTGCGAACTTTGTGTCTGTTTTGTACACGTATACATGTAATATATAATCAACTGATGATACTGATGATCTTACGTTCGGTTCACCACATTTGGAAGGTACAGTTATTGGTTGGATAATTGGTTTGTCTGTTTCTATTTTATAAATAAGTTATTGATATATTATTTTAAACTTATATCATCGCGGAATTTATACGTTTTACTATGTATGTATTTACGGATACTCACGATTAATTAATTTTACTAGGTGATAAATCAAGCCAGTTGTGTGGCGTATGACACGGCTTAAGCGGTCAGTTTTAGTTATTGACATAAGGTTATTGAAAATAGTTGACAATATTTATCAGTCACAAACCCACTGTT
Organism: Phocides pigmalion okeechobee; assembly: GCA_018251015.1. NCBI lineage: Eukaryota > Metazoa > Arthropoda > Insecta > Lepidoptera > Hesperiidae > Phocides > Phocides pigmalion. The sequence goes on from DWON01011301.1 coordinate 1,771, forward strand.
GCCTCATTGTTGGAAACGAGTCTCTTTTCAGAATGAAAGTAGTTATGTGATAATCGTTCACGCAGGTTAATTGCGGATTTGTAAACTTTACACATCTTTGAAAACTTTATGGTTTTTTTTCAAAAATGTAGTATTATACGAAAGAAGACGTCAATTCTTTCACCGTTAAGAAAGTGTGAATTGAGTTATGATATCTACAAAGTTTAAAAATCAAAGGTGCCACAGATTCCAATCCTGGAGTCCTCGTTTGAGTGGTATCTTAACTACAACGCCACCGTTTCTTAACTATGTCGATTGTTTACATTTAACTTAAGCCACGGGGCTATGTGCGATTTGTATTTACAATCACAGGCTGTTTTGTCTTCAAGGGTGTTAGTTCCTCAAACAATCTCATAAACATAATAGTATAATATTAAACATGACGGTAGATATGTAGAAATACTCATATAAAAGATTTTAGAATTAAAAAATCATTTTCAATTAAAAAGGACTATATTCCACTGGAATATCTAAAGCAATATAAAAAAAAACATTATGATAATTAGAAGTCTAGACTAGACTAAAGCGCTAACCCGATCCAGGTCAAACAAGTCACAGAACATCGTTTGCAGCATCACGCGTGCGGTAAAATCTGTGTCACGGTATAATACGAGTTGCATAAAGCCTTGTCATCGGATCTGTGAAGCTGCTTTGATCCGCAAAGGCCGGCTGTGAGCTTTGTAAAGCAGTATCAGTACACTTTAAGAATAATGCATTACGAACAGATAGAAGGAAGAAAGATGTTTAAATGTACCAATATTTGTGGGATCGTACAAGTGACAGACTTGGTCATTTTAACCAATTCTATATTATTTTCGCGATAATAGACACAAAACGGTGCATATTTTTCACCTGACTGCTAGACTGACTCTAAGTTGTCATTTTCATAAATGCAAATTCCACATAAGACTATGTATGTATTTTAAAAAAGTATAAAGCTGAAAGGGAAATCAAAATTTTAAAACTAGTGACGTAGATAGATATATACGTAGATAGTAGATACCACACGTAGCATAAGCCTTAAAAAACTTTTTTGAGATCTGTTACTTATTAAGTATTCTTTACAATGTTTCTTATAATTGGTCGTTTTTATTGTACATAGAGTTTCGAAAAATCACATGTGCATACCATGTATTCAGGCGTCGGATAACTGTGTTACGCTACCACTATTTATTTAGTGTAATAAATATACCTTTATCTTTTAGCAACTATTAAGACGTTAAATGCATTATTCGTGTATTGTTGGTCTATACATCGTGTAAGCGACAGAAATATGGGAAAGTGTGCAAATACTTAAGTGCCTATTTCTACTATCAAATAAAAGTGAATCTTTCTTTGTTTGTATTTCTTTAACGACACATCTGCTAGTGTAATCTACCTCAAATTTTGTACACAAACCTTACTACATTACTCCTGGTCTTAGTCTCCGGTGACTTTATGTTATTTACACTAGACTGTCCGGAAAATTAACAATGACCAAAAATAATTATGGTGAAGGTAATTGTTTTTTCAAGTATTTCGCGGGGAAAACCCGCAAGTTGACATTATATAATATACATTTATGTTTCAAAGCACTCTCAAGGGTGTTATATAGAAGAGACAGGTATGCACAAAGCCGTCTGCGATTCTAACGGACGGGCGCGGCGCTTCAGGCGCAATTGTAGACTGTCGTACTACAATGCGGGTTTGAACGTCGGCTAACGTTTATTCTATCATGCACCATATAAGTTACTCCGAAAGTTATTATCTTGATATTATAGAGAAGGGCAATAATACTGCAGATAACAATGTCATCACATGTGTGATGACACAGTGATGAGGTCACGTATGTGAAGGGTTGATAATGATGATCGGGATGATGAACCTTTACTGTATATGTCCGACATACATAACTCCAAAAGTTATTTTCTTGACGTTACAGAGAAAGGCCACATTCACAAATAATACTGTAGATGATGACAATATCATTACATTTGTTGTGATGTAGGTGACAGATTGATAATGATGATCTGGATGATGAACCTACATATATTATATAAAAGTATTACTAAATAATAATAGACTAAACACAAACAACATCATGTTATACGGTACTTAAAATGCAAAAACATTTATTACAATATTTTGTAAGTAAACTTAGAGAATCTATTTGTATTGTTTATTTTTGAAACTTTATAAGCTATTGTAAGTATAAAACAGTTTGAAGTCATTGTAAATTCCTTGCAGCATTGAATTGAAAGACGACAAAAAGGTGCATCAACTTGAGGAAACAAACAATTTAATTTCGAGACTGCAATGGACTTTTTAATAAAATATGCAAATGTAAAAAGAGAAATGTACAAACTAAGGAGACGGTCTGGAGTAGTACTTTTATGTCTTCACAACTAAAGGTGCGTTTGTAGGATAACTTTTCTTATTATACTTTATATGGTGGGAACAGTAAACGACCTTTGAGGCGAAAGTTTGGGCTGATTTCGCTCGATGTATTACAACCACTTTTGGTCACTGCATCATCATCATATATCATGGATATCTTTCGCCCAAAGAGGCTGGGATGTCCCCGATGATGATGGATATCTGTTATTAATTTGTCAATATAACATTCTTCATTTATTTCTTAGAGGTTTGTAAGGTATGCCAAACCGCACTTGGCCAGTGTTATGAACTATAGCTTCACCCTTGTCATTTGAAGAAAAGTGGCGTGCCCAGTAGTGGGCCAGCAAGGGTAGACGATGAAAAAGACAAGGGTTTCATTTCTACCTAATGTCTGATACAAATACATTGTTGTCTATTGAATTTGATATATTAAAAGCAATAAACACAACAGCTATGAAAACAACACTTCAAAGACAAACAGAGAATTGAAGGTGTTTCTACTGCAATCTAACCATAAGTTGTTTTTATCGACAAACTACTTCCCAAGTAGTTTAAGTTATTAAACTTAACAAGCCAGACCATTTATAAAAATATTTTTGTGGATAGATAGTTTCTTTAAGTTTACTTATATCCTAAAAGTAGGATATTGATGTACTATCTTCCTGAGGTAGTGATCACATGAGTAAAATCTATGTCTGCGAATAGCTATGTATATCTACACCAAAATTGTAATTGTACTTTTATGTTACGCCTGCAGCCTATCGATGTGCCTGTGCGCCTATCCTATGCAGTATTGTCTGTATGTTAAAAGCCATAAATGAAAATATATGTACCTCACCTGTGTAGGTTAGGTATATTGTCATTCACTATTTTGTTTACTAAATTGCACGATATCTTGTGCGGAACGGATCAGCGTGCGCTCGCGCTAACTAGTTTTGGCGCATGCGTTATTGCATAGACTGTGATTGTTCAGGCATGTGTTAAGGGAAGGCGCAAGGTGAATAAAAAAAAATTCTGGTGTAGCTTATAGGTCCCTGCAACGCACAAATCTTGCAAATAAGCAGTAAGTAATATTGCAGCTTTTTGGTGCAGGAAACTCGCAGCACTATAAATGTTCCCTTTTATCACGAAACTTATTGTCTCGATGTCGCCAATTCAACATTGTGTACAATGTATTTAAAATTTTCCGAGCTGTAATTCATTGGTGTTCGAAGGAAAATACTAAAGCGTTTACTTTTGTTAAAATATTAACGATTGTTAAGTAACAAAGTGAGGAAAAACTGAAGGTTCGTTAAAAAATACGTCTTGGTATAGATAAATGAAACGGGCTTGAAGACAATACCAATTTTGAAACACCGGCAGAGTTATTGTAGATTGTATCAGGAAAATCTTACATAGTTTCCTAGGTGTTTTAGGTGCTTTATTATTAGATGTTTGTTTTTATCTGTCTCTCTGTATGGGCTAATCTTAAATAAAACTAACAAAATCATATCTGAGAAGACAAAACATATTTTTTTTATACAGATTGTTTTGTACCCTGAAAGGTTTCGAGCTTTTTTATGACTTTTATATTATATATATTTTTTGTTTACTTAATATGCATTCAGACCACTCGAGTAATTAATATTAATCATTTTTACAGGTAAAAAATAACAACCTATGTTACATTGCCCTACGAAAATCTACAAGCTTTTCTCGAAAATTTAACATAAACGTGGAGTATCTTCTAAAGCATGCCTTTATAAAATCAGTACACATATCTCGTCGAACGTCTTATCTTTAGATACAAATCGAAATTCCTTCGCACTGAATTCCTACAGAATGGCTACGGTATGCTATCTTATTAAATCCTTCGTGAGTGCGTAAATCCCGTACAAATTGGTCACGTCTCGTCGAAACGCTTATTTTAAGTTACATGTTTGTTTAACCCGCGGCGCCAGCCTTAAATATTTGTTAATTTCATCTTGTTATTGCAATAATACATAATTTTTATAACTTCTTCTAAACAAGTTCTTTGTGTTCGTTCTTATAAAATTATGATTTTGCAAAGAGGAATATGAAATATTTAAAATTTATTTAAATGATTGAACAGAGCTTCATGCGAGAGCATGTTTTAAGTATAACTAGCGACCTGGCCCAGCTTTGCTCGGGTAATAGAGTTTAAATTTACTTACAGTATGTTTCTTCCATACATGCATCGAATTAATAATAGTTGTAAAAAATAACAATTTGAAACGGTTATTTCGAACGACAACAGAATAACTATATTGAATTTAACTATGTAATTTCTCAACCAATTTACTGAAAAAAATCATGATTGAAAACTTATACACCGGATACTTTATAGGACAATTCTTAAGGAAGTTCTCAAAGGTGTGAAGTCTAGTAATTTTCACTTTGCCCTCGGTATACAATAGCTTAACCATTCTCAACACTAATAAAGTTATGTAATATGTTGATGATAATGGTGAGGAGTATAATAAATAACAGATTCTGATATAGGTATACATTTATGAAAATAATAACTACTTATAAATCAATCAGCGCATTTATTTATGGGCATTATTAATGTTGTTTATTGTATCGATCCATTAGGGCGCATTAACATGGTTGTTGAAAATTTAAAGTTACTTCGGCTGCCAACGGATAAACTGTCATCAACTTTATAATACTGGAAATATGAAGAAAACGCGGTTAACCAGGTTTAAAAGTGTTATATAAGCCAGTCTATTTTACTGTCCTTTACGTCAGTAGAAAACAACGCTAAATTGCTGTTAGATAAAAATAGCTTTTTTATATAAATTTGCCTATCGAAAAAGCAGACGGGCCACCTTATGGAAAATAGTCATGCCCACCACCAATAGTCATCACCAATGCATGCATATGCGTGGCGAAATTGCTTTTGCAGTTGATCCAACGACAATTCTGTCACCTTTGAAAATCTACATACACTGTTCAAATTTAGATATTTTATTTCATTGTAAGGTATTTACATGCACTTAATGAATGTCGAGTAATGAAAGTACCAGCGATGTACCAGTACTGTACCAGCGATGAATGTAATTCAAATTGATCTATAATGTTTCATATCATATAAGGTATTTACATACACATAATTGATGTTGAGGATACAATATAAAATCAGTACATCGGCTTTGAGCGCCCAGTTGGCTAAGGTAGACCGGGAGAAAAAGCCGGCGGAAATAAACTCTAATTGACGGCAAACGTCGTAATAGAATATGTATGATTGGGGATAGAATTTGGTGGTAAGTTTCACGGTTCGCAGTAAGGTATCAATACCAAGCCCATGTCTAATATGTTTTGTTGTGTGATGTTGATTGTGATTTTCGCGTTTCAGTGGAAAAGTATTATTTCCAGTTCTTTTACATACGAGACCGACTATACTTTCGTGGTCAACTTCAGTTGTAATCATGTATGGACTAGGTTACAAATGTTCGTTATTATGGTAATCATGTACCATCAGGTGGTCTGCAAGCCCGCTTCAACTTCGAAGAAAATCCAGATATAGCTTAAGATAAATAAATTATACTTGCTCTAACCATAAGTATTAAAGCCAACGTAATCAATGGCATTCAGTGCAGTGCTTCGTATCACATTATGCAATAAGTTTGAAGTTAAGTTAAATGTTACATGAAGTTATTCAACAAGTTGATGACCCCAAGCGTTGCGATAGGCTTGTTGATATGGAACTCTGAGGGTTCTGGGTTTGATTCTCAGGCAGGCAGACATCAAAATGATAAGTTTAGACTCCTGTTATAAGTCTGGATATTTCTGTATTCATCTTTGCATCCATACACGGAATCCACGGCACAAAATCTTCACATAAGCGTACGTAGACTAACTAAATCGTTATGAAATTTAATATATGTACGAGTATGTATTGGTAACTATTATTTATTACTAACAAATTGCTACAGGCAAAAGGATATGTGTTAGTACATGCTCTCCCTGTGTTGCTAACTTATTTAGTCCTATTTTTGTAATCATATTTTTCATTCCAATTAAATTTTATTCGTTCAGAAATGAATGTCTTAAATCATAATAATAAGCTATCTAGCGCATCTCCGTTCAGAAAGAATTCCTTGGCTCCTTCTTCACAGCCAATAATACTTTTGAATGTAATAATAGACGTCCTAAAATAAATATTCTTGGACATGAATTAAGACGCCCTTGTGTTTCAATCGGCACTTAACAACAGGTGGAAAATACCTTTATTATTTCCTCGAACGAAATCTAAATAAGGTTTACGTAATATTACTCGTACTTGCAAAAAAAAAACCTGTGGGCGAAATAAACAAAGTCTTGGTTACAACCCTTTGGATACTCCACTACAGATATACACAACGCTGACCCTATCTAATATATTTAGCGCCGCAGTCAAAGTTAACGTGCTCTCTACGTAAACCACGGGAGTGTCCACGAAAACTTGACACTAGTGGTAAAGCAAAGCATTGTATACAATTAATTACTAAGTAATAATCTTCGCAATTGAGACACACATGTGAAATGAATAGACTTCGCTCGACCCACATATCATTATGGTGAACGACCGTACGTGTAAACATGGAAATCGCACATTTACACCAGACGTGTGAAGTGGGGTGTGATTCGTCATTCATTCATATTTGATTTGTAAACGTAATGTGAAGTCCAAGAAACAATTAGTCCCACTTTTGATCGACGCTGCTGGTAACAAGAGGGCTGGTACATATCTCAATGGTTGCAATTGCTGTTCAACGGGAATGCGGTCAGCGTTTTTAGCATCATTTCACATGGGCACGGACTCCCTATAGATAGGTTAGGTGAAGCTTCTACTATAATTCGTTTTAAGGTATTCCATGTTAGATTTTTAATCATACAATGGTAAAAATCATATGTAGAAACAAAGTTATCACAATAGAACGAAGAATTACATTGAAAAATTAAAAAAAATAAATAAACCTAACTATGGCTTCTAGACTTATTTGAGTAGAAATATATGATTTATTGAATAGCAATTCAATAATCTCCTTCTTAAGATAACAAATATTTTAAAAATAACTTTTTTGTTTTGTTAATAACAGCTAAAGTTTTTATTTACGACTCTGTTTTTCTACTAGGAATGCAGGATTTTCAACCGGTTGTGTAGTTAGCGACTGTAAAAACTAATTGTTATCACTAAAGTTCCGCTATAGTTGTTTGTTTGTACAACAAAACTTCGTTTGCGTTAAATATTCCACCTCTTTCTTCGTAAAATAGACCAACAAAATAGTTTTAACAAAAATAAGTAAATATATTTTCCTTGGATTAGCAAAAAAAAAATTGTTTTATAGAATACGGCTTTAAAAACTTAAATACAGACCATAGAGAAACATTAATACATATAATATTTAGATTATTGTGTGCAAAGGGTCAAATGTTTATCTCTTACTAAGCCTTCCATATCTGTCTACACATTTTTTTTTCAAGTATTTTAATAGGTAAAGAGTCAGAAATTTCAGATTATGTGTTATGGTGAATCGTAATAATGTTAAAATAAATATAATAAAAAACAACATTAGGATTCCGTAAAGAAACCTATTAATTAATACGCTCGCGCTTTCCGTCCACCTGTCTAACATTTAAAGGGTCTTTTAAACCGTAATTGGTAGACATTTGAAGTTTTCATAAAAAAATATTTTAGTATGGCAAATATCGTAGGAAATAATACTTTTCTAGGAAAAAAGCACATATAAGAAAAATGCATCTTTAAAGAGTTGGTTTGTTTTATAGTAATAATAATCTTAATATTAGGTACAGTTAGGTATTCAAGCGTCAAAAACAGACTAAATCCGACTTTGGTTTGCGCTAAGACCCCTTAGCTTAATGAAAAGAAAATAGTGTCTAGTATCTAAATATACAACACGACGTTAACAATTGTAGTTTTATACAACCTTATATGTAGGACTCGTACTTTTTTTTATTACGAAAGAGTAAGAAACGGGCATGCAGGCCACCTGATATTAAGTGGTCACTACAGCCCATGGACAACCACGTCCAATTTCAAATAGAACAGAAGTTCTATTTAAGGATGGACGCG
>DWON01011302.1:0-10264 GCA_018251015.1 Phocides pigmalion okeechobee
TGTTAAGTGGTCACTGCAGCCCATGGACAACCACGTCCAATCTCAAATAGAACAGAAGTTCTATTTAATGATGGACGTGGATGCGTTCCTACTCTTGAAGACGCCTCCTCCTCCTCGCCTCCAATAATGTATATCCGGCAACCACGTTGTCAGCTTCTTGCCGGCTGCATTTTGAAGCAAGGCGACCATTTTAGTCCTCAGGAGTTGCAACGCATCTACATATGTACATTCGAACTCAGACAGGATTTCAGTCATGTTTGTCGTTGTACGTGGATATCTATGGGCTGCATCTACTTAATATCAGGGGGTTTGCAACCCCATTTGCTACTCTTCTCAAATAAAAAGGCGCTTCCCTCCGTCTGTACGCTTATATCTTTCAAACTAAGCAACGAATTTTAATGCGTGTTTAGTAGAAGTACAAGAGGAATGTCTATATGTGTAATGTACATGCAAGTTACATGTAGCATAGAGAAGCCGATAATTTCAAAGATTTGTAATGTGACGTCATGAATGCACTCGAGCAAAGCCGAGGTAGGTTTTACTATTTAACTAGTGACGTAACCGAATATAGTAATAATTATTAATAATAAATTCGTTAATATTAAGCTACCGAAACTAATTAAGGGGTTATATCTTTAATTGTCGACATTTCAAACGAATTGTATGGAACGTGGTCACGACTTAACCATAGCGTTAATCATGAATTCCCCGATACAATGCAAAATGTATAAATTCCGTGATAATAACCGTTTAATATCTTATCTTGTTGTAGCAATAAATTTAGTAATTGCATTTTTAAATGTTACCTCAATAATGAGCAGTTTTATAATGATTACTCAATTACCTATTAAGCGCATACTTTTTTGTACTAAGTTATTGTAGAGTTTTGTTTTTAACTTTTTTTAGTAAGTTGCTAGTGGTCTGTCTGTTAGGGTACAAATTTATACACACATATATTTCAAAAAGCTTCAAGTAATGCTTTACGGCGTATTATGAGGGCTACGTTGGTACCTCCCCGATCGAACTATAGCTCTCCCACCCAGTTTAAAAGATATAGGTCTACAGACGGCGGGAAGTGACTTATTATAATATGTAGAGATAAATGTTGTGTGTAGTAGAGTTCGCAGTATTTTTAATTTACTTAGCAACTTCATGAATTATTTATTTCTATAATCTTATTAGCATAAGATGAAAATGTCAGGCGTATAAAGTTGCGAGCCTAAACTAATTTACACACGCATACAGGTCAGACTAGTTCGTAGCTATAATAATGAATCTTTAACTGAACCCGTCCTAAGAACTATTAGCAGTTACCTGCAGCTTCCCTTGTCACTTCAAGTTTCAAGTTAATAGTACCAGAAAATAGTTTTTAATAATTCCGATATTTTATTATACTTTAGAGGCGCCCTTCGGATTGTATAAATAAAAAACGGCAGAGGTAAGTAACGTAAGACGCGGTTAGAAATTGGATGGGTGACTGCTGATGATATTAATATAGTACATATAACTACTATATAGATATATAGTAGTTGTTAAACTTTGTCATAGTAACTATATTACATTGAAAGATATCTGAGAGGTTGACCAGTAAATCTTTAACAGTAGCCCCTATCGTCACAAATATTCATTGGAGCAGCGATATGTTATTTACTGGTAAAAAATATTTGTTTAATCCGAATTTTTCAACTCTCTTTTTCTCTTACTCTTTTAATTTCAAACCTAGTATCTCAGTAAAAAAAAGAAAATTTCATTAAATTATCGTGATTCTGATAGTCGCGTTCCTGTTCCGTAGAATTGTTTAGTTGCACATTTTTTTTGGCAAATAAACTTTTAGTTAAAATTATTGAACAGAACTAGGTCACGTGTGCAGACGTAATGTTACATGGTCCCATTACAACGTCTCCACGGTGTCCTGGTTACAAATCCAGAAGACCAAAAGTCAGAAAAAAGTGAAAAGAAGTGTAAAGAACAAATATATGTCACGCAATCGCCGACAGTTCATATGAGGTGGTAATGACTGAACCGGGTTTGAACCGGATTATAATTTACCCTGCGATCCAGTGTCATCGTCATTAGATACAATAGCCACAATAAATTCCACATTTAAGCAATACACTCAAACGTTTACCATAAATGAACTCAAACAGCGTCTGTATGTAAACATTGCAATCGTTACAGAAGATTATCCGATATGATTCTAGTGTTTTCCATCTAATCAAATGCGTAATGGGATTCGATAAACGAATGCTCCAAATCGCGTGTAATGGTCACGATATACGAAATAGCTAATTAATACCCGCTTAGTGTGTAGTCCATTTAGTAATAGCGCGTCCAATAGATCGCGCTATGTCGGCAACGCAGAACCTATTTTGTTTTTGATTAAAGAGTACGTACACGGTAATTGATTTAAAAAAAATCTGGAATACTGCTCCGGGAACTTGTCCATAAACACGCGAAATAAAGGATACGACAGACAGAGTATTAGCCACAGCTTGATCGTCGAGGTCAATATTCAAAGGATAAGCACAAGTACTCTTTTTAGCAACTCTTCAAGGGTTTCAATATTAATTTAGCGTTTTCATAAATATGCAAGAATTTTGGTAGGAAAATGGATTACAATTGCGTCATTCCACGATTAGCAAGTGCCTTGTAAGGCTGTTATTCAAATTAAACTGTAATATTATTTTTATTGTGCGGAACTAACTGAAATATATGAAATATATATAGAACGGTGTATATATACTATGTAATAAGATTTCTCTGTCTATCTTAGAACAGTAAAAAATACTAGGCTTCGTAGAAAATCAATCTACAGGTAAAGAAAAGTAAGCTTCACATTCCTTTGAGAAATGTATAGAGAACTCTTAGTCTAGTAACTTTTCTCACGATTTTGCTTTTTTCATTAAAACAAGTGATTAACAAATTGTTTCTAATATGAACCTCGAAAATCTAACTTAGAAAAAGCAGAAATACTCGTACGTGTCAAGCATTCCAATCTGGGTATCTAGTAATAATAATCTAACTTTATCTGTTCTAATGTTATAAAGAGAAAATATTATTTTCTTTATATCAAGTAAGGTCCCAAATAAACTCCGTAACTACTAGACTGATTTCAATCATTATATCACTAATAGAAAGCTACATTATCAGGAAGGATCATAGGTTGTCTTGTTTATTTGTGCCGGTAATCTCAGAAATTACTATATTTTTTAAGTGCGGTGTTCGTTGTTCTATTACAGTAATCTTTACTTAATTTTTAGTGTTCATGCATTTTAATCTGTCTATAAATAAAAACGTTATGCTACGGGTGTTTCATGAGAGCATTTGCTGTTAGATATATGGAAAGACCCAAAAAATACGCAAATTTAGTTGCTCACCAAGCCATACATAGTTACTAGTTACTAGTAGTTATAGCCATAGTTTACTAGCCATAATACCCTTACGCAACGCAATAACATAAAGAGTTTGCACCACGTTCGCTTAATAAATGCGCTCGTCACCTCTAATCACACTCGTAATGTCAAAATGATACACAATTGTACAAATACGTGGTCTGCTTTATGTTTTATTCAGTGCCGAGGAAATCAAATCAAACGGCGCTGTCGTCGTGCAATCGTATTGAAAAGGACGAGCCACTCGATTTATGATTGGCGATTGCTGGACGGAAAATCCGGTTATTAGGTAAAAGTTACAAGCATAATGAAGGAAACGAGAACATTATTTATTACAATGTTATTTTCCTTTAATTCGATTAGAAAAACCCACGAGGGCAGCCTTTAAGCCGTCTGAAGAAATTGTTACAAATTACCTGCGTTTCCAAATGTTAACGCTGACTGGCAGTGCCATGAATTGTCTAAAAAGGTCAAGGTTCGAATGCAAGACATGTTTGTCTTTAGACTCAGATTTGAAATTAATGATAATTTATTGTACAAAGGGGTTGAAAACGTTGTAAGTATTTACGTTCACAGTTGTGTTCAAAGTCGAGTACAAGCATAGTGAATGTTTGTTGCTGAAGAATTTAAACTTAGTTTACAGCATTATTAATTGAAAAACGTATGCTTGGGATTGAAGATTGTTAATTTATATCTGTAGTAAGCGCCTAAAACCACGCGTTTAAAAGTGTTTTCGGGTATTATAATTCAAATTACTGAATAGCTTAGAAATGCAAACAAATATCGTCATGCCAACGTCATCTATTAACTCGATAAGCGTCTGCGCGTGCAGTCAGTATGAATGGACCGCATGATTGTGTGCATAACACGGAATCAATACAGCCAAACTTAACCCCAAATCGTCGAGCTGCGCGCCGGAGCTCGCTGCAGCCGGACGCGTGCGCAGAAACGTAAAACTCGCTCACTGCGCACACAGCGACTATAAAAACAAGTATGGCTGCCTCAACCCTAACGCCACCGACTATATTTCACATTAATTCCACTCCCTATTGTTCATTCTCACCCATAATAATTATTTCGAGCGCGATACAGAACAAGTAATCGTCTATAGCCAAACGCATCTAATAAGTCCCGTTCGGGTTAGGGGGACCGCGCGGTTGATTGGAATATAAAAAATAACTTCAGCTCGATGCGACTCGCCACTTCAATTTGTAAATGCAACCCAGCTGTTTTTATTTTTTTTTATAATTTTTGCCATACTTTTCGCGCACCAACACCGAAGGGTAATCGTGTATTTTGATTTTTTCAATGTTTATAAAAGATTTGTCTTGTTCGATCCTCACTCGTGCAAATAATTGTAAGTTAGTGCAACCTGGTCGGCTCACTCGACTTATCATCGCTGTATCAATTCTAAAGTATAACAACTTACATTTGGTCGAAAAGAGTGGTGAAGCTTATAACAATAAATTATGAATTGAGGAATTTGATAACTTGACATCCCACATACTCCAAATACTTTATACTACCTAGTATATACCTACCTACCTAGTATATAGTGTCTTTATATCTACTGTGTACTGTTGAACGATTACTTAGAATGACGCACATGGTAAAAAATCTATATGGATATATACATCTTTTTTGCGAGAAGACATGTTCAATAAGAAATGAACCCCACAATTAGGGCTATATATATGTGAATGTCTTTGTATCGTAACTCGCTCAAAATATTATTTATTTGAAGTGTATTTTATATTTATATCTTATACTAAAAACTGTAATCAACCGTTAAAAAATTGGCAATCATAATGTTGACTGTCATAATTTGTAATTTATTAATGTTTTTTTAATGCATATAGAGCGTAATATTTTATACTTAATCCATTAATAATATAGGTTTTGAGTATTAGGATTTTTGATTTATAATCGCCGATATTTCGAACCACTTGCATTGCTCAAGGTTACGGCGAAATGTTTCCGCCGTAACATCATAAAAATATACCCGCTACATACTAAAATGTATAAATTCCCCGATAATATAACTTTAAAATGATCAAAGAAAGAATGTCTTCCCTTCAGCCTGACTCTTTATAGGCAAGTGTTTGGATACCTAGTAACGATTCGTAGCTATTCCTGCTTCTATGATAACGATGTTTATCATCGTTTATTGCATATAATGAGATACAAATTACGTGATTGAAGTCCAGTGTGTCACGTGCGGCGGTCATGTTATCGGGATGTCGACTAACAATGCGAACAATAAAGAAAATACTATAATTACGGTATCATGAGGTCCTAATTGGCTATCAATTATATGGTCATCTTCCACTGGCCGCTCCGTCCGTTCAGTGTCATCTCAATAATGCATATCTATATATAACAAATTGTATGTCTATGTCCATAATAAAATTTGTATGCACTCAAAATAATTAAAAATATGGTACCTATTAAATATGGTCTGTAAGCAATATGTTTAAAGTTCTGTAACTGTATCTTATCATCTAAAATAGAACGGATTTTTTTATATTCTTCATATAACGCCTAATAAAATATAAGTGCGTAAGGATTTTAATGAATAAATTTTAGTCCGATCGCATCCTGTATCCAGGCAACGAAAAGGATAATAAAAATATTTAAAAACTTCTATTTTACCCGTAGATAGAGTGTATAAACTAGTCTAACTTAAGTAATAATATCGTCGACCGCATTTACTACAGTTAATAATTTCCTGTAATTTTCTAAATTCTGTCCAATCTCATAACACAATATTGCAGTAAAAAAGGTTCCTTATAACGTAGGTTGCATTTTTTGCGATTGGAAATTATGAAGAACATATACTCCTAGAATGCTGAATTAGCAAAAAAAAATCTCCTTTTAAACGTAAACTAGAAACAAAAAGCGTGGATTTAAAGTAAAAAAATTATTTACGCTTCCAGTAATAGCTCACATGCTACTAAAAATGTGTCAATGTTCCTTGGGGAGCAATTTTTAAACCCGCGCGAGAAAATCGGGGGGCGGTCGCCAGTATGTCAATAAACCATAAATTTCCCTTGCTACGATAGAGAGTAATTTCGCCGTAATAAATCTGTATTGTTTAATTTTTTATACATTTCTTTTTATAGATTTTTAGAACATGTGACAATTAATCATGTTCTAATAAAAATATGGTCATCGATGGTCCCTCAATGATATAATTTTTTACCACATTTTGATGATGTGAACGCCTAAATTGATGTCAATGAAAACAATACAAATGAAATACATAAAGGCATGGTTCCGTTAAAAAAATATATATTTTTCTTTATTATGTTTCACATACAGAACATAAGAACAAGTTAAAAAATTGAATAGTGGCAAAAGGGGCATGACGGCATCACTTATCGTCATAATGTTTGTCGTCACGCCGCACGACTCGTTTTTACCGGCAATGACTTTAACGTCAAAAATAATACAATACTTATATCACAAAAAAGTATTTTTTTGCAATCCGTTTGCAATCATTTATTAATTGCAAATGTCGATCCGGAAATATAACGAATTAATCAATACTTAACTTCTATTCATAACTGTAATTACTAGTACTTACGTAAGTAGGTGAAATAAATGTGTATGTACGGATACGGCAACATGTGCCTTAATAGCGGGACAATTATAAATACTAATTAACTAATATTAGTACAAAGTTTCTACTTTGAGGGAAATAATGAAAGCTTATTAAACGGTAATGAGGTGCTCGTTCATATGTCGTTACAAATACAATAACAGGTAGCTAAATTAAAAATGTTACAAAAGTAATTTTGTAATAGCATCGCTTTCATATTTTATTTACCATATTAATTATTACCCTTCCGGCTTTTCCAATAATTACTCTTTTATTGTGAATGGTTTTAAATTATCTACTTATTTCAATATTTCCACCGCAGCGTACGTAATTTGTTACAACAAATAATATTTTAATACCAATATAGAAGCACAAAATTTTCGTTTGACAATTTATATTGGTCATAATAATCTCTTATAATATACTATCTAATTGTTTTAAAACCTTTTTGTGCAACAAGAACGAAAAACCTTTCATCAAATTAAAATATTCTCCATATGTGGCATTAATGTTTTAGAGAAAGACGTTTTAGAATAAAACGTCCGTAATAAATGTCCCAAAGCACTCAGTAGAGAACAGGCCACTCTGTTGCATATTTAAGAAACACTAGAAACCACGCGTTAAAGTTCCGATCTCGATGTACGGAACCGCGCGACCCGAGTCCAACTTTATTATATCCGCTAACCGACTCTGAATAAAAATTAGCCGCAAATAAAAACCCCTAGCAGCCTTTACTGCCTCTATGGGAGGTATTCAGGCAGTGTTCGCTAATTCATAGAAGCGTCGAGAGCGCGAGTTTCACACTTATGTGAATCAGTGCGTGAGGTGAGTAAATTCATAGTGCTCCAACCGCTGGACTAATTTAATGAGAGGCCTTTTCAGCGGGCCCCGCCTCGAGAGCTTCATACATCGCATTAAAATAAGATTTAACACTGAAATGTCATAATTAAGGCACTAAAGCGTACCTCCGTCTCCGCCTCGAGCCGCGCTGCCGTTCCACCGGCACCACTTAATTAATGTGATAGGCATTTTAAACTATTCGAACGCGTTTTATATACTGTATACTAAGCCGGGGCGCACTTCTATGATCTCGCTTTCAAAGCTCACTTTTTTAATTCCGTTCGTGGCCTACAGTTTTTTAAAGAATTTTTGCACAAATATTGCAAAAGCCAGCAGGAGGAATAAACAAAAACTGTTTTAACAGCATAGTGTGAGTGCTGCATGTGTTTTTCCTTTCAATAAAAGTCGGAAAATAATGATTTTGTACATTAAGCCGCTCGTAAATATTGCCTCCTTTCGACGCCTTTATTGTTTTACTTTAAGTTATAATTTAAGATTAAATAAAAGATGATATTGTTACAACGGTGCGGCCGCGGACAGAGCGGACAGCGCGGGCACTCTTGACGCGGCGGCTTGTTTACACGTGCGTTACCTCGCATCGAAATAAATTAAACTTTACGATACACGTACGAGCTGAAATAAAACTAAACGCTCCTTGCGATTCTTTTGATAGAGATACTGTTGTAACACATTATTCCCGGCACCGTAACGACACCGTGTACAAATTATCGCGACTACAAACGGTGCGGCGTGACTCGTAAGTCGCAAACATTTTTAGAGTCCCATTATCCCGGCGAAAAACTCACTGACGCAAAGCTTTGCCGCTTTCAATGATCCACTAACGCGCGACTGACGTTCAAACACGTAGTGAAACCACAAATTAAGAGACAATTCACACCGCGTGAGGTACGCGTGTAATTTTGTCGCTGCGAGCGACAGGAGCGACACTGATGCTCGGATGAAAGGCCGTGCAAAGCAGTCGGCGCTATTAAAACTTAGTCGGGAATATAAAAAAGTATCGCAGACGGTGTGGATAAAATAAAAGCCTTCACACACGAAGAAAATGAAAGGGGTAATTGCGAGTACGGCCACAAAAAAGCCCGAGCCGTAAGCCAAAAGAAGGTGTTAGCGCTTAAGTCGCGAAACAATCTGAGTGGCGAGTAACATATAGGGGTATAGTTGCGGGGTTGCGCGTGTATTTATTCAAAGCGAACGCGGCTCAAGAGGTGAACACATGTAACGCGGCATCTATTATGTTCGCATTAAAAATCAGTCGTTTACCCCATTTACGGGAGGCATTCTCTTAAATTGCAACGTTTACATCCCAGTGAGCCGGTTCAAAAGGAATGCGCTACATTTGAATCTAACTTTTGTAAAAAAAATCAGAGACAAAACTTCGTATGATCATGACGTTCCTAAGCTTTTTTACAGTATTTTTTTAACTTTACCTTTAGAAATATCTGTGGCGTAACATTTCACAACGTAACGAACTGCTTTCATATCGAAATGTGAATATTGCTTGATCGCTACTATGAACTTCCGTAATTACAGAACAAACGTAGGATACGTTAGTTTTAATTACGTAGTACGGTTCAAAATATGAAAACTTGTCAACGGATCTCATTACCTAATGTTGATTTATTCATAGACGTTAATGTGAAATGTAATTAAAAGTTAAAGTATACTTGATAATAGTGTAAATGAATTTTAAATATTGTAATTTCAAACTTTTTACATTCCTACTTGACGTGTGGATCATTTTTCAACAAAATTAACTTGAGGTTTTCCCAACAAAATATAAGCTTAGGCGTAAGATATAAATTGCATAGATAGGTTGAAGTATGTTATTTGAAATGAGTTATGAATCTTTTACCAAAATATATAACTGACTTTATAATCAGTCCAAAAAATGATGGTTAATAGAATGTTTTGTAGTTTCTTAAGAACGAGTGAAATCTAAAAACCCACGTCCGCTCTACCCTTAATTTCTTGGTACAAATATCAGAACAACGAAGGAATTATGTTTGTTTCTTTGATACAACTCATACAAAGGAGCAATCCATCAGCCTGTCAAGGTCCGCAGATGAGCATATACCTCTCTGAATTGGCACCCTCAAATCAGTCCAGTACTTTCTAAATTTAATAGTTTCCTAGTATTCAGGTAATCAGTCCACCTGCTGAGGACCTATTTTGCCTAGATGTGATCGTTCTAGCCTTTCTATCGTGGTCCAATCTTAAATAGAACCGAAGTTCTATTTAAGGATGGACACGGATGCGTTCCTACACTTGAGGACTAAGATGGTCGCCTCCAATAATGTTTATCCAGCAAACCACACCTCCCCAACCGAAACACTATACATGAAGAACATATTGCTTTACGGCGGGTTATGAGGGTGGCGGTGGTGCCGCCCCGGGCGAGCTCTAACAGCTC
>DWON01011303.1:0-10264 GCA_018251015.1 Phocides pigmalion okeechobee
TCGGTTGGGGAGGTGTGCTTGCCGGGTACACATTATTGGAGGCGACCATCTTAGTCCTCAAGAGTAGGAACGCATCCACGTCCATCCTTAAATCCTGTTCTATTTGAGATTGGACGTGGTTGTCCATGGGCTGTAGTGACCACTTAACATAAGGTGGCCTACATGCCCGTTTATTATTCTTCCATAATAAAAAAATAATTGTAGCCGATTTCGAAACTTAGACACGCTTCCTCTCAAATGTATTTTTTATATAATATATCAAATTATATATCGTAATACATATAATATGATATATTATATAACATAAACTTATAGATAAATTACTCCACTCTTAGTGGTGGTAATTTCTATTCAAATTTAAATAGGACCTGATAATCTTTAGTTTTTCTTCCCTCAGGAATGGTATTTTCCAATTTAAACGGGTCTAAACCTAAATGATATATAGTAACAACTCAATATTCATATAGCCAATAGCAAAATAGAAAATAGAAAATCGGTATCACCGTAGCCCTCATAATCCGCCGTAAAGCATTACTTGTGTTTCAGTTGGAGAGGTTGGAGTTGCCGGCTACACGTTCGAGCTCAGAAAGGATTTCAGTCGTATTTGGAGGTTGTACGTCGACGTCTATGGGCTGCGACTACTTAATATCAGGCGGTCTGCATGCTCGTTTGCTACTCTTCTCAAATTAAAAAAATCGTTTACTTGTCTTTGAAATTGCTTGAAAATTGAGTCACAGTTACATTCGTGTAACCAGCTAACATAAAAAATAAGTGAGGTAATTTATACGCGCAAAACCATTCGACACAGCTAGTCTGATAAATAAATAATGTAGGTCTACCTGAAACAAAGCGAGTACCCTCATTTAAGTACACGGTTAAAAATTCTAGACAAGTTCTATTTATTAAATAGTAGCGACTTTTGCAGAGCTCCAAGCTAGCGTCTCTAAATCTTATAATTCTGGAGGCTGAGCTCGCCGTTTACGTATTTAACCGTATTTAAGCATGACATTTTCTTTTATGCAAAGATTGTTGCTTATGGTAAATTAATTTGTCTTTACCTGACTATGGTGAAATTAAATCAAAATCATTTATTTTTAATTTGATTAAAAGTAGATTCTTTACATTTTTTAATGTCAATAAAGTACCACCGACTCGTAATACGTTTCGTTTTGGAAAAGAGGCGATGAAACTTCAAGTTAAAGTATAATAAAAAGGTTATGATTTTGACTTGTTTTTTGCACTCGTGGCCACACACAAGGATTCTCTGTGTAGTGATGCCATAAACACTTACTGAGACAAATATATAAACAGTCAAATCTAGAACAAACATTTAAATTCATTATTCCGATGTTTGCTTGTCTGCGAAACAGAACCCAAGACAATCTGCGTGGTTACCGCTGCGCTACGTGAGCCGTATTTTTGTTTATTGTGATAGAGTAAGAAACGGGCATGCAAGCCACCTGATGTTAAGTGGTCATTGCAGCCCATGGACAACCACGTCCAATCTCAAATAGAACTGAAGTTCTATTTAAGGATGGGCGCGGATGTGTTCCTACTCTTGAGGACTAGGATGGTCGCCTCCAATAGGGTGTATCCGGCAACCACACCTCCCTAACCGAAACACAATACATGAAGAACATGTTGCTTTACGGAGGGTTATGAAGGTGGCGGTGGTACCGCCCCGGGCGAGCTCTAACGGCTCTACCACCTTCAAATGTCTACAGCCACCATTTTACCATTAGACTGTATGTTCATTAAATTCATAATCATAATCCCAAAGCCTTCAGAACTTATGGACTGAACTTCAACAGGATATGTTATCAGTATAATCAGACATATCTTCATTACTGTCCGAGGTGTTCTTACACCTAGGACCATGAAGATACGTCGGACAATTAGATGGTTTAAACATACAAAGCAAAAAAGCTATGCATTTATGTGAGACATTAGCTGTAATGCAAATTGTGTTCTGGCTTCATCACAGATGACCATGGACGACAGTGACCACTTACCATCAGGTGACTGCATACTCGTTTGCTAACTCTATCTAGTAAACAAGCTTATTTCGAAACCCTTTGGGATTAAATAGAAAAGGTATTTGCTTTACACACAAGTAAAAGTTTATGATCTATAAAGAAAACTACCAATCAACCTGATAGGATATCATAAAATACACCCAGCTTACACCTACTATCTACCACTTCATGTAAATACACTAAGTAGTAAAAACGAAAACGTGATAAGACAAAGGGAAAAGAAAAGGCTCTGTTTGAGTGTAAAGTATGTCTTTATCCCAATAAATATTAGGTGGCCTGCATGCCTTGCGTACTTCAACTGTATTAAAACACACCACAGTAAATGTAAGAAAATCTACATTCTAAGGGTTTTTGAAAAGAGTTCAAATGTACATTTGATGTTGGAGATTTCACATGAAATCAGATTGACACATCTGCACTTATTCAGTTTAGTAAACCTTGTTTCAGGTAATTGACGATGAAATTGTAATTAATTTATGGAGAATTTGAAATAATTAGGTATACAGACTTTCTCAGATATTCGTTTGCTTACCAATGTCAGCAGGACAGTACAGTGTACGACGATGACCCTCATTAAAGGTCCAGCCTTGACACACATGCATAGACAGAAATCAAAACAAACGTATTTGAATAAAAGGATTTCGAAAACACGCACTGAAGTGCTATCTAAATAAAAACGGATTTGTTATTTGTGCAAACAGCAGCTCTCTAACCACAAAAAAACTGTCAATGGAACGTCCTATTCGGGAATAGTAAACAAACTATGGACGAGCATCGGCGACCTTGAAAAAAAAAAGAGTTTTTAACGCACGCTGAAATAGATTAAAAACGGTTCGGAATTTTTTATTTGAGCGACACGAAAAGTGAGAGTGCGAAGATTTTTAGCGCTTTTTTTTCCAACGTACGGATAGATGAATGGAATATTTTTTCGGGCGTTGCAACGCGGCTATTCGCAAAATTTAGAGATCGGCGTCTAAAAAAACTGTTATCGCGTTTGTTGTTGGTTTTTTTTCGGCGCGGAAAGTGAAAAAATTCAGTTTGCTAAAGCTGCTCGCGATAGAGGATTTAGTGATCGCTTTAGTGTTTTTTTGTGTCGATTTGCGACTAACAGCCGCAACCGGTTGAGTGATGCGAGTCATTTTGATTTTTTGTAAAGTTTTGTCGATTAACGTTTTCATACGTTATTTGAAAATGTATTGGATTGTTTTCTAAGGGTAGTTTAGTCCGTTGTAATGATGCAAACGGCCTTAATTTACAGGATCGGACGATCTTTTAATTTGACGTCTTGTTCATCATAATCCTATTATATTCTTAAGAAATTGCCTGTAAAAATATAATAAATATAACTATAGTACAGCCTGAGTTTTAATTCAGAGTAACAACGAGTTCTATCTTATATACATACATAATTTAAATGAATGTAGAATTATAGATAAATGAACATATCGAATTGTATCTTTCTGTCTTAATCCTGTTGACAAAATTAACGTAAATCCGTGTCCTTATTCTTGTTTATATACGGAATGTTGTTATGGAATAAAAATGGAATGTTGTCCGTTTATTTCTTTGTATACAATGCAAATATTATCGATTTGATCTACCTTAAATTTAGATACAGAGTGCTTGTACCTCTGGTTATAGATTATTATGTTTTATCACATGATATTTATAAAAGATCATGCGGCATGATGCCATGAACGCTGGCCATATTCTCGCGCTGAAGAGCGATCGCAATTCTTTGCGCAAGATATGAACCAGCCCTCTTGTTACCAGCGACGTCTTACATGTGCGATTTTTCAAACAACTAGTTTGCAAATTGTTTGGCATTCGGGGCCCACGTTTGTATCTTTGAAAGCAAAGGTTTGCACCTTTAAATATTATAAAACGAAGTCTCCCGTCGCGTCTGTCTGTCTGCTCATGATAAATTCAAAAGTACTGGACGGACTTTCTCACAGTTTTTAACAACAGGTGTTTTGGTATTTAATAAAATAAACGCGGACGAAGTCGCGGCCATAGCTAGTATAATTATAATTAACAAATGGTGAAATTTGTGTGGTCTGAGCCAGAGACCGCAGTGGACGGTTCTAGAAGCCCTTCTTGCACACTTCGACCATCAATTATGAGAGGATTGTGCAGAATTTCATCCCTTAGGTGTAAAGAGGGTAAATTTTTGATGTGCAAGGGCGATAAACTGCGGACAGCCTACCGGGTAACGTACTCCAACTTGATTTCTGTTCATGGATATTAGGATTCAGAACGGGTTTTCAATATCATAACTATTAAAGTAATAATTGTCCTTGAGTAAAATTTAAATCTCAAAGTCAAAAATGTCTATTTCTATTTGGTCATCGCTATGTATGTATATTCACATTAATTCTTATGCCATTTTTTCGTAGGCGTATATTTTACGTAGGTTGTAAGCTTTGTTTTATTATGTAAAGGTGGGAGAACTATAGTTCGACCGAGGAAGTACCACCGCCGCCCTCATAGTCCGCCGTAAAGCATTACTTGTGTTTCTGTTGGAGAGGTGCGGTTGCCGGCTACACTTTGAAGCGAGGCGACCATCTTAGTCCTCAGGAGTAGCAACGTATCTACGTTCGAGCTTAGAAATTCGGTCGTGTTTGTGGTTATACGTGGATTTCTATGGGCTGCAACTATTTAACATCAGGTGGTTTGCATGCTCGTTTGCCACTCTTCACCCATAAAAAATACTTAGTTTATAAAAAATATTATTTTTTGAAGTAGATTTCTTTTAGCGTAGAAGTACAATAGTTTGACCGGGGAGGTACCACCACCATCCCCAAACCCCGTCGTATAGAAGTTATTGTGTTTCGGCTTAAAATGTGCTGTTGCTTGCTACGTTATGAGCGAAATAACCATATCAGTCTTCAGGATTAGCGATGTCAGGCAGAATTCCATTTTCTTCTAGTATGGACGTAGATATCCATGGCCTGCAGAGGGCCATGACGCCCGTTTCCACTTTTCTCACGTAAAAAAACATATTTTCTGGTTATCGCCTACTTGTATTGGAACCTGCTAATGAGGTCTCATAAGATCGTTTTGGAAAAGATGCAGAAGAATAATTTATTCCTTCTGTTATTGATTATGGAATAACAGTAGTTTAGCTATATGATAATGTTCATACGTACATTATATACCTGTATGGTATTTTATAGAAATGAAGAAGCAAACGAGTATGCAATCCTGATGTTAAATGCCTACTATCACCGAAGAGCAGCAATCCATTGAAACGCAAAATATGTTTCACGTCAGATGTTGGATTAGCAGTGGTGCTTCCCTCATCGAACCATACATGTTCTACCGTCTTAAAAATAGGTATAATTTTTTGTCCCATTTCGTTTAAAATCAAAAGGTAGTAATTGTGGAATTTATTCATTTCACTATGTAATGAGAACCCACGGCTAACGATATGTTCTTGCCGATACTATGAACATGGCTCGTGATCACGGCTAAACGGCACGTGAATTTTGTTCCATTGTAAGACACTGATCGAAATAATATTTTATTTTATTTCATTTCTTATGTGATAGTTATTAATAATTAATTGGAGTATTCTGAAATATCATGTCATTTAAGTATTAAGTAGCATTATTATTGTTATTTTCGTTTATAAAAACTATAATTTGCATGCTTATTACATTACACTCATTGTTACACCTAAGGACGTGAACGCGTCTGATTTTGATACTTTTAATTTTAAGGTTGTGAAAACCTGTAATGCAAGTGCATATATAAAATTTCGCTCTGTTTGTAATATTACTGTAAGATCACTTTATGTACTTAGTTGGTATGCCTAATTAATAAATAAATAAATTATTAAGTTATGTAGACTACGATATTAGTATTATTTAAATGTTTTGTATGTTCTCATCACGTATTTTAGACTAGAAGACATATTTTTGTCGTTTTTAATTTTGCGATATTTGTGTAATATGTGTATAATAGATTTTTTAATAACTTAAATTGTATTACGAAGGAGTATTATATACTTTTTAAATGTTACCTCTTTACTTGCGTTTTTATTACACTTGAACTAGAATAGGCAAATTAATTTTAATTATCAAAAGAACGATTTTACAACGCAGTAGTACGGTTAGTTTATTCAAAATAAGATGGTCAGATAAAGATTTTATCGTATTGCAAGTAGCGTGTGCACGTGTTTGGTAGGTAATTATTGCAATTGCAGTAATAATTAAGTGTTGCTTTAATTTACCATTAAATGTTTCGTGCATTCTTTTGTCCGGCGGTCTGGCGAGACTGCGGATAGGCTCAAGTGTAGCCTTTTTAATTATTCCTTTTCCTTCCTTCCGTCTAGGCTTTCAGGCCGAACTTGTGCGGGGAAACTAAGATAAAAACGGGGAATCGGCTTCGTATCGCATTTTGACAACTCGCCGGGGAACTCACACGACAGCGCCGTAATAAAAATTATATGCTTCAATTTACGATGGTGTGGGAGGGGGGGGGGAGGCCAAAAAATGCCCCCTTTCCCCCCTGATTGCGGGATCGAATCTCGCTAAACGAACGCGGACGAGGGGGCGAAAAATTTCGCGGTGGTGTGGGGCGATGCTCCCCACGAAGAGTGCGATACACTTTTTTTTCGTCATTACACTCGCGCAACTATGCTCATGGTTTGTGTAATTATTAAATTTTATGCCCCGCGCTCTTTTGTTGGTGCGCTGATACTCGGTTTGTCCACACGGCACGCGGGCTTAACGTAAGCTCGCTGCTAGATACAGGTACTTTACGACGAGTCGAAATCTGGAAGCAGCCTTTTCAGCGGTTAAAAACCTTAAAAACGTTGGATTTAATGAAAAGTTTCCGAAAAATGCGTGCACTCGCTCTACTAATTATTGTTACCGACGTACGTACTCGTATGTTCTTCCATTTGGTACGGTTAAAAATGGGTTAATTTACATAAGTAGGTAGCTAGTACGCTTTGTCTGACTCCGCTTACTCGTCATAAACAAGGTTGTAAAGCTTAAAAATATTTTTCAATAAAAGTCTTTACATTATTCAATACTATTAATTACAATACATTGATGAAAATCTTAAAACTAATTATAATAAAACCCTAACCTAAACAATCTAAAGGGAGTCCGTGCCCATACGCTATGGTTCCAAGAACGCTAACTGCATTCCCATATTGAATAGCAATCACAATACTCTGCGCGAGATGTGAACCAGCCGTTTTGTTACCGGCGGCGTCGATCAAACGTGGTACTACTCGTAATTGTTTGAAAAAATTTTTGGCACGCGGAACCTTCGAACTAAAGGTTTAAAGTACAATCTTAAAAAACTACAACTAAAGTGTACAAATTAAGAATACTACAGTATGAAGATGATATAAAAACGTAAAATTAAGAGAACTTTGTTAAATTTGTACACAATTATAATTTAACAAAAAATATTGCAAACTGGATTTAAACCTAATTATGCCACAATTCAATTCGTTTTAATGACATTTATTTTACTAATATAAAGTTTTAAGTAATAAGTAGCATTATTAAAAGTAGGAGATTTATTTTTGTCATTATGATCATGTACCCATTACTAAGGCACGCTAAGTACAGGTCATCTTTCAGAACAAAAAAACATTAAGTATGTTGAGAACATAGCGCATTTCCTTAAATCAAAATTTTCTCTTAAAAAGTGCTCAATCACAATTACTTGTATTCGGCTAATAATAATTGTAAGGTTATTTATATTCAAGCCCTGTTTTCAGTGACTGGGCGCCGCGTTAACGACCTACGGAAAGAAACGGCAAGACGCCGTAGCTCGTAGCGTAGTACTACGACGTAGAGCGCCTACGCAAAACAAATATTTTCATTGTACCTCCATAATTATGTTTTCTGGAGCTGAGTGAGGCGATTCATGAAATTATATCAACGTCAAAATTATTCTTTCAGCCGATATCGGCGTCGCTTTCCTTTCTAAACTCAAACAGAAACTCTTATCGATTCCATCGTGTTTTAAAATTAGCAAACAGGAAAAGAGATATTATGTAATTGTATTTGATTATTTTCATTTAATTTTCGCTCAAATGTATGCTTCTTATTAGACTTAAGTTCCGGTAAAAATAACTCCTATGCTGTGTAAAGTAGATTTGAATTGAATAATAATTTGATGTTGAATATAATTATCGCTACCTTAAACTCTATTTCTCTTGAAAATTGCACAATATTTAATAAGGATATGTAACACATCATTAATTCATCTATTTTATTTAATTTAATTTATGAAAGAGTAAGAAACGGGCATGCAGGTCACCTGATGTAAAGTGGTCACTGCAGCCCATAGACAACCACGTCCAATTTCAAATAGAACAGAAGTTCTATTTAAGGATAGACGCGGATGCGTTCCTATTCTTGGGGCCTAAGATGGTCACTTCCAATAACGTGTATCCGACAACCACACCTCCCCAACCGAAACACAATACACGAAGAACATGTTGCTTTACGGCAGGTTATGAGGGTGGCGGTGGTGCCACCCCGGGCGAGCACCTTTAAAAAATGTTTTTGTATATGAATTCACACTAAAAAGAAACATGTATTAAAAATGTAAAACTAAGGAGTAGTTATTTCAAAACGAAATTCTAGCAAGACCCTTGGAGCTATCTATCTGTACAAATAATAAAAATATAATACATCGCTGTCAGTGCATAGAAGATATATAAGAAAAAATATTATGACAGCCTTTTGTTAACGAAATAAATCCTAACACAACAGCTGTTAATTTTTTTGTTTATTTATCTATTTGTCTGTGTGTTTGTACACACTTATCATAAACAAACTTAACCGGTTCCGATGCAGTTTTCACTAATATATTGTAGTAAGCTTAACAGTTACTTTTCGTTTTATTTTAATCGATTTTTAAATAAAAAGTTGTGTCAATTTAAACGGTGCGGGCTTACATGAGAACTTTTTGATATTAGAAAAACCCAAAATTAAAGCCTACGTGAACGAAGTCGCAGGCAGTAACTATTACTAATTATAAAATTTTCGCCGCGAAAAAAAATGCGACTACATGCGAATATAATTTTAATTTCTATCGTTAAAGTTTTGTTTAATGCGTCCATTAAACAGGTGTTCTTCTGTTTCTGATACTAGAAATAAGCAAACACTGTATGGTTATTATGCGATATACTGCCGTAGATGTCGGAGCGTGAGGACGGTCTGTCGCCGGTGAGTAAATAGAGGGTCGCCGAATGCTTAGATTTGGGTTGATTTGAGTAAAAGTTTCACATTACTTTTATCGATTTATAAACATATTTAGGAATAGAAATAGTAGTTACTGCTTATGACTCCGTCCATATGAGCTTGAAATTTAGTGTTTTCTCAGTTTTGAAACTAATATCAATGCGGAAACTGCGTTTGCCCGTGACCAAATACCAGCAATTAAAAAACGTTAATCGTGAGTACCCGCGACATAGTAAAATGTATGATTCATAATTTAATGTTCCCAGGTTATTTATCACTAACAAAATTTCATGTATTCACACACATTTCAATTACTTTACTATCAAGTGTATTGCATGTTCGTTTACTGAGTCCGTTTAAAAAAACAGATTGTTTAAAGCACTATTTATAAACCACAGTTTCCTCGAACAGAAAATTGTATTTGTGATAATCTTTTTCGTAGAAAGACATGTGGTAAACGGACAAGGAATACGAATAAGTTATTTGTAACATCGGATAAGTTGAGGGAATTGAAGAATTGAAGAATATAATCGATTCTTGCTTTGTAAAATATAAATATGACAAATTCTGAAATTGTTCCAATATATTTATAGTAAAAAAATGAGAAAGATACTGTTAGATTGAAAATCTACAAATAGGAAACAAACTTAAAAATTTCTGGATATTTTTATGTGGTAAATTTAGAAAAAGTACCGAAGCAGATTATTTTATTTATTTACTGGCGTGAAGAAATAAACCGTTCTTGACCAAATTGACAATAAAAAAGAAAATAGAGCACAATAACACAATTAAGCGTATAATATATACAATAATAATAATTATTATTATTTCAATATTATTTAAATTATCTGTTAAATTATAAAAACCAAAATTTAAAACATAATTCTTATAACAAAAAAAACAAACTTAAAAATAAAATGTTGCATCCACATTGCTATCCTTGGGATGAGTTCCCAGAAAACTGGCAACATTACCTCGTTGAATTGCTAAACTAATTCTTTGACCGAGGTA